>APFE031653054.1:0-95448 GCA_000404065.3 Pinus taeda
TAAAAAATAAAATAAAATCATCTATATGCATATTTTAGTCAATTTTTTAATAACTAATTAACCATTTTGTACTTGTGAAAGGTTCAAGAAATGGATGTTACTGCTCTTCCAAATTTAATATAATGAAAATTAATCTTGGTTCAAAATAGGATGAAGCAAGATGTACATCAATATTTCTTAGAATGTTGGTTTGAGTAAGGGAAATTGAGTTTTTATTCATTTTCAACCCTATAGGTTGATGTATCTAAAGGAAAAGAATCCCCATAACTTAGTTTCCAAGTGATATGGTCCACATCAAATCCTTTAGTGCATTGAATAAGTTGCCTATAGATTGGTTATCCTAGGCCACTCCAAGGCCCACACAATTTTTCATTTATTCTACTTGAAGAAAATGGTAGGGTGATGCATCAAATTGTTGCATTAACATCCTTACCCAACTGGATGAAGAGGGATCAATTTGGTTGCATTCAAAGGAATTGTTGGAATAAATAGCATGGGAATTGTATCAAGACATTATTTATAAAGTTTTGATATAATGGAAGGATATGAAACTTGGAAATGATATTGAGAAACCAGTAACAATTCACCAACAACCTTGAGAACAACATTGGCTTTGAAGGGGGAGGATAATTGGTGTCATTGGATAGTAAGCATAAGGATTATTGGTAAGGTGTTATGTGAATCTTTGAATCTTAAAAACTAATGGGAAACTATGGGAATGAAATATGGGGTTAGAAAGGAAGTGATCAAATATTAATTTATGCATACTAACTAAATTGATATGAACTCATTTTGCTAATAAATGAAATAATAAGAGTTGAAATGAAGCGTGGAATTTATTTGTTGAAGAACAATTAATTTTTAAACACATGGATATACAAGGATATATGTTAATAAACAATGTCAAGTTATTCATATTTATATCACCTTTAGTAAGCAATATATGCAAGTAGACATACCATACATTTATGATAATAATTTGGTAAATAAATAAATGCACATACCTAGAAATGATTGATCACTTATATTACTAGGTTGTACTTCTCAAACATGATGAATGTAGATCACACTTATAAAGATATTTATCAAATGCACAAACAATGTTTATAAAGTTAAAAGTAATGACAAATTGTGTGCTAAATGATTTTGTTTCCCTTTAATCTTAGTCATACAACATGTAAGAATTTTGATTGAAGCTAAAACTTAAATGTTTTTGCATTATCCCTTCAATTTTCATTAAAAAATATTAAAATATTTCAAAGAGTGTTATCTTATTAACAACTAGGACTCTATGAGAGTTAAAAAATCATAGTAAAATATTGGATTGAAACATTAAACCTATTTATTGGATTGACATGTACAATTGATTTATGGTTGGAACATTCAAGGACTTGATGAAATTTTGAATAATTTAAGGGATCAACAAAGAAATAATTATATTTGTATAATTATTGATAATGAAATCTTTACCTAAACATATTAATAGTTAATAAGCCAATTAATTTTATAATGATTCAAATGAAGTATAATTGATATATGTTATTTTAAATTGAAAAATGAGGAACCAACCCTTATATATAAGTCAAATATAACTCTAAACATACAAACTTTTGATAGAGAACATTTAAAAAAATTTATGCATATCATGTTTTTAAGTATGGCTCTATAAATACAAACTTGTATTATGCAAGATTTAAAACAAATTACGCACATTATATTCTTAATTATTAATTACCATTCTTTACATTACTCTTATTATTTAATTAATTTTACATTAGAAAAATATGTATTGAGAAGCAAAGATGTTATTACTTAAAACATTTTATACAAATAAAAAGAATTATCTACGAAAGAAAAACATAATACATAAGTTATATCTAATATACTTAAATGAGTATGTTGGAAGAGTTTCACTTGGGGTGGCCATTTGCCTTCTTGTGACTTAAACCTATATTCTAGGTATAATTTGTTATTGCCATCATATTCTTAATTGCACTTCAGATTTCCATTTGCTTTGTTGTGACTTATATCCTTTATTTTAAGTAAGAAAAAGAACCATCATATTCTTTCTATATAACCCATTAGTAAAGATTTATATTGCTTTTTGTTTTGATCTGACAATTTATAATCTTTTAATTTTTTATGGTGTTTGAGACTTCGCCCACAAAATCATATACAATGATTAAAACTCTTAGGATACCATAACATAAACTCCTAGGATAATCAAGCATGCATTTTTTTAATATAAAAAGATTAACACTCTTTAGAGTTGTATGTTGCCATTTTTTCTCTTATTTGATACACATAGTTTGTTGGGTGTTTGCATATTTATTAAGTTTTATAATTTCCCTTATTTTTCAAAATATAGTGTTTTTGGATTAGGGTTTGCTTTCATGGGTAAGATATTTGGTTTTTATATATTTAATTTCTTTTTAATATTTAATATTTAAACTAAATTTATACTAATTATATTTTCTAATTTTTCACTCATATTAATTAAATTTAACATGTAAAAACATATTTTATACATTTTATTTTAATTTTTTAAACATTTCATCTTATATCATAATTATTTTGTTTTAACTCTTTATCATAATTATTATATCGTTAAACATTTCATTTTCTATTTCATAGTTATTATATTTTTAAAGATTTCAGTTTCTATCACAATGGTTTTTAACCTTTTTAGGTATTATCTCTCGCATATCATTTTTTACTATCTTCAGTAGCATCTCTGGCCTATCATTTCTTACCATCTTAAATAAAATAGTATCTCTGCATATTATTTTCTATGGCAACTACTTTCCCATAGTCAAGTTACACCCTTTAAGTATGGTCTATTTTCACAATCAAATGATCATCACCATACCACACATTCCAAGAACATCTCTTCCACGTTTCCACCTTTTTGTGTTTGGTGGACTGTGAGAGCCATAAAGGTAAAGCCGGAATGTGACTGCCCTAAAAATCAGTGATTTGCATGGTAGAGAGAGAGAAAGCGATTGGAAAAATGAGCTGCCCGTTAGTCCAGAGCTCCTTGTGACTCAGTCGTTGGCTAATGTCGCCATCGTAGCTGTATTGCGTAGCGGTTACAGAGATATATGTAAGTACCTTTTTTCAGAGGAAAAGAGGGAGAAAGCGCGCATGCAAATTTGGTCCATTTAATTTCTATGGCATCTTGCGTTCTTTTTTAACGCGGAATCGCAACTGACTTTGGTGTGGAAATATTGTGTGAAAAACAGATGCAAATTTGGTCCATATAATTCCTCTCGCAATTTTATTCATGATCCTTTAACGCGGCATCATGATCAACTTTGAAATTGGAATATTGGCCTGGCCACAGAGTTTTCATGGTAGGGATTGGTGTTTAATTCCACACTCTGAAGAATAGTGAATTATTGGTGTTTATTTTTACAGTTTGGTTTATTTAATTATAGATTTGAGAATATTGGTGCTTATTTCTACAGTTTGGTTTATTTAATTATAGATTTTAAGAATATTCTAGAAAATAATGAATCTGAAAAAAAAATCAAAATAAAATTAATTATTTATTAGACCCCACTCTGTTATCTCCAATATCTCCAATTTCGAAATAATTTGGAAATTTACAATCAAAATAAAATACCCCTGGTCAAAGATGATGACCTTTTCTTTGAATGGCAATTTCCAGCTATTTTCACATTTTGGATGAGATGGGAGTTATACAGATTATCAATATTCCTGTGAAGACACTACCTCTCCCACTCCACATATCCATATAGAGCTGAGCGGTCTGAGACTCTTTGGTCTGAAACTCTTTAGAGCAATTTGTAGGCACCTAACCCAAGCCAAACGAAACGATGGGCATGGGCAATATATATGTTCTCAAAGTGATTCTCCCTCTTTTAGTAATGGTGTTATGCACTGTTTTACCATCTACAGAGTGTGTGAACTTCCACATTGCAGGGCCTCCTCCCTTCTTAAGTCATGGTCGCAGGGGATCCCTTAGAAGAAGTGGAGAATCTTTAGTCAACCACCATGAACTGGACCTCTCCAGTGCTGAATACGAGACACATTATTACACTCAAATTCTGGATCATTTCACTTATAGACCAGAGGGCTACCGCACCTTCCCCCAAAGATATCTCGTCTATGCAAAGCACTGGGGAGGCCCCCAAAGACATTCTCCCATCTTTGTTTACATGGGTGCTGAGTCTTCTATTATAAGCGGCTTCAATTTCTGTGGATTCATGTTTGAGAAGGCTCGTCACTTTCAAGCACTTCTTGTTTACATTGAGGTATCATTTATTTTGAAATTGTACCGAATTTCAGATATATTTTATTTGTAACGAAAGAAAGTATTGAACATCGATTGCTGTTTTGATGAATCCCTTTTTGTTTAAGCATCGATACTATGGGTTGTCGATGCCCTTTGGGAGTCGAGAGGAATCCTTTCGCAATGCTTCTACACTCGGTTTTTTCACTTCCACACAAGCAATGGCTGATTACGCAACTCTGATTCTGGATTTGAAGAAAAACTTGTCTGCAGAAAACTGTCCTGTCATCGTCTTCGGTGCATCTTATGGTGGAAGTAAGATGCCTATAACCTCTTATTCATTTATTGTTGAATCATTATTCTGGTGTGATATATTAATTGCACATTTTTTTGTCAGGCCAGTGAGATATTATTTAGGATTGAACTTCTGATCACTTAGATAAAGAAGGGTTTGCCAATATTTTTTTTCCGGTTAACTATACTACTAATAATTAATATTTTTTATTTTTAAACCATGTATTCCCAGTTAATCTATTTTTTCTTTTAGTTAACCATATTCATGGGCTACTAGTTGAAGAGCCTTAAATGCCCCTGTTTGTGAATTTCCTGCCTCAATTTTTCAAACTTGCTTGTGAATTTCCTACTCCATTTTTAAAAGTTGCTTTGACAGGTTTCAATCCTTGTAGTATCCTCTTTTCTAGCATCACTGTTTTAAGTAATCACAATTTGTTTACTGTGTGAATTTCAACATGTTTCAATCTATTAAATACCCTTGTACCTTACCTATTTTAAGTAGTCACGATGTATGATCAAATGACAATTTATCTAGGACAAAGACAAGTACAATTCCCCTTCCAATTCCTGTAATCGGTCTCAAATTAATACTTTATTTATCAATAAACAACACACAGACAACGTTGCTTTAAAATAACACCAGATAAATATATTAACATAATATTACAATTGAGCTACTGCAGTGTTAGCTGCCTGGTTTCGCTTGAAGTATCCCCATGTTACCATCGGCGCGCTGGCTGCTTCAGCACCTATCCTGTATTTCGATGACATTACACCTCAAGATGGTTATGTCAGGGTTGTGACAAGGGACTTCAGAGTATGTTCATGGGTTCGTTATTTCCTTCCGAGATCTATATATTATCATGTTCATCTGTTGATCTGTGATAGTATTGTGGCTTTGTGTTGCACAGAATGCGAGTGAGAGCTGCTACAATACAATAAAAGAGTCATGGGCAGAAATATATAAAGTTGCTTCACAGCCTGGAGGTTTGGAGAGCCTAAAGCACACATTCAACACTTGCAGGTAAGAATGTTACCAAAATATCAAAGATCCCAATTTTATTCAAACTGGGATGGCCACTTACAACTAATGAAACCCATTTCTGGATCTCAGGGCTTTCAATGTTAGCAGTTTGATGGATTGGTTAGCACATGTATACGATTCGTCTGCGCAGTACGGTTTTCCGCCAGTGAAAGAGGTAATGATATATAGTGTTCTCCTGGAAAACAATTGGGCAAAAGTCAGAAAGATGTTTTTCCCCGGGTGTGAATGGCATAATGGAACATTTGGGATTTCGATTTTAAAATATTTGGGAATTTAATTTTAGAATATTTTGGAATTCGATAGAAAATTGATTTAGCTACTATCACTTAAATACAAAATATCTCTAAAAATTAAAACTCTTTGGAATTAATTTAACTTTGGGTGCCATATTTTGCTGGGCATGGCAGATATGCAAAAGCATCGATGGCTTTCCCAAAGGCACAGACATCCTCACCCGCATATCCGCTGGATCAGCCTTTTACTACAACTACGACCTTGAAGGGACATCCTCCACCACCAATAATACTTGTGTCGATATTCAAGTATCTCCTAATGAGGGATGGAGTTGGCAGGTTCAGAACTTGTTTTTTCTAATTAATGTCAAGCAAGCTAAAGTAATGAAATAGTCCTGCAACAATCTTTAACGAAACAACTTGAACCCGTTGTCACTGATGATATTGATGGTATGACTGCAGAAGTGCACTGAAATGGTGATGCCATTTAGCTCAACCCCAAACACAACAATGTATCCCTTAGATCTCTTCGACTTTAAATCCTTCGCAGAGGACTGCAAGAGGAAATATGGAGCTATACCGAGGCCCCATTGGATCACAACAGAGTTCGGTGGCCATGTAACTTCTCAATCACACTAACCTGATAATCCATGGACCCATCTTACCCTGAGATCTATGGAGGATCGTGTTTCTTTTAAATTCTAGTTTTGTTTTTCTCAACGTTTTGTTTTGTTTAAAGATGTTAACGGTTATATTGAAATTATTTATGGATCTTTTGTTCGTGCCCAGAACATAAGAAGAGTGCTGAAACGTTTTGCCAGCAACATAATCTTCTCCAACGGTCTGAGAGATCCATACAGCAGTGGAGGGTACGACTTCTTTATTTATATATATGTGCTTTACATATATTTAGAGTCGATGGAGAAATTAACAATTGTCTCCTCATGGTGTGGAATTATACAGTGTGACAGAAAGTATATCCGAAAGCGTTATAGCCCTGGTAACAAACCAAGGTAAATCTTCCCAGATAGTTAGGTAAATGATGGACTATATTGGGCTGGATTCTATTACACTGTGGTCTCGTAATTTTGTGGTTTTTATGTACTGTAGGGACCCATTGCCAAGACCTGGAGTTTTCATCTCAAGAGGATCCAGATTGGCTCAGAGAACAGCGGTCGAAAGAGGTGGAGATCATAACAAAATGGGTTAAACAGTACCAGGATGACCTATTGATCCGCGAAAAAAATTAATTTCTGCGTTTTCATCTTGGGAGTATGAGGGTGCGGAAGCGTTAGTTGTGAAGCATATCCATTTTTATATTGATGGGTAGTTTATGATCATGTTACTAATAGGTATCAACACCAATGTATGGACAACCATTTTAAAGCACCACTGTATGGACTTGAAAGCGTGTAAAAGCAATCTAAGTTGTATCCTTTAAATGTGTGGAAAGCCTTTTTTTTTTTTACATTAAAGTGGTCTTTTTTTTTACATTAAAGTGGGTGACCATATTTGGCCTTAGAATGTTTTCCCTTTGGTTGTCCATGGTGACCATTTAACCTTGGTTGACCAGATGACAATTGTTGACCATAGTTGATCATGGGGTAGAAAGGAAGTGATCAAGGATTATTTTGTGTATACTAAATAAATTGGTATGAAGTCATTTTGTTAATAAATGAAATAATAAGAGTTGAAATGAAGTGTCAAAATTATTTGTTGAGGGTTGATTATTTTCTAAACACATGGATATGTATCGATAGATGTAAATAAACAATGTCAAGTTATTTATATCTATATCACATTTAGTAAGAACTATATACAAGGAGACATGCCAAATATTTATGATAATAATTTGGTAAAAAAAGTATGCACATACATGGAAATGATTGATCACTCCATTATTATTTTTTACGAAATGGTCATGACATGGTCATATTACAAGGTTGTATTTCTCAAACATTATTAATGTAGATCATACTTATAAAGATATTTATCTAATGGACAAACAATATCTAAAAAGTTTAAAAAAAAATGCCAAATTTCATGTTAATGCTAAGTAATTTGATTTCCCTTTAATCTTAGTCATTGCATGTAAGAATTTTAATTGAAATTAAAAATTAAACATAGTTTCATTATGACTTCAATTTTCATTAGAAAATATTAAAATATTTAAGTGATAGCTTTATCTTACTTAGAAGTTGGACTCTATGATTAATGAATCGTAGAAAAATATTGAATTGAAACATTTAACCCATTTATTGAATTGGGTTGTAGAATTGATTTGTTGGACTCTATGATACCTAAAGAATCATTAAAGATATTGGATTGAAACATTAAACCTATTTATTGGATTGGCATGTAGAATTCATTTATGATTGGAACACTGTAGAAATTGATGAACCTTGGAATAAATTTAAGGTATCGACAAGGAAATAATTATATTTGTATAATTATTCATAATAAAATCTTTACGTAAAATGGGGTGGCAAGAGGGCGACAAATTCTCATTAATCTCGAAGAAATCATTGAATATAGTTATGCTTGGAGGCTAGGCCGAAAGACCAATAACCAAGTTGAGGCTTATAGAATGCTTATGGGACTAATCCTGGCACACAGAAATGGATAAAAAAGATTCAGGTGTTAGGAGACTCCATGATAGTTATAAGGCATATGATTAATACTTTAAAGGATAAGATCTGTACACTGAATCAAATCATATGAGAGCCCAGAACCCGATCCCCACTTTCGACTCAGTGACCTTCTACCATGTCTTGAGGGGAAATAATCATGATGATGGAAGATAAGCCAATAAGGGAAGCCATTTAGAGGAAGACAAATGTGTCATCAATAATGTCGTGCGCACGAAAAAAATACCTTAACAAATTGAAGAGTGTCATGTGTAGTCCAGATATAAAGCCTCAATGGATAGAAATGGAGGTAGAAAAGTTGAATCTATGATTCTATAATGAAATGAAGCTCCATCCTTCTCCCCCTAGCTCTCTCCCATCATCTCCCCCTACCCCTCCTCCCCCTGCCTACCCTTTCCCCCTTCCCCCCAGTTGATCTGAAAATGGAAGTACTTGAAAATGTGTGCAAGGTATCCATTTCCATTAAATTAAATGTATGCAAATATTTCCATATCTTGTTGATTAAACAAAGAGTTTTTGGTAGTTTTTTATGAGTTTACGTGTGAAGGAAAGTTAGTTTAATTTTTTGTTTAACATATTAAATCAGAAATACAGAACAAGATAACTTCATCATAACATGACACAGATGTTTGGTGAGCTGTTCATCCCTCTTGGGCTATGTCTATTGGATCAAGCCTCCCAAAATGAGCTTGTCCTATTGTATTATAATGCTCTCAAATGCAATACAAGTGTAAAAGTGCCTCAATAGGCAAATATGAATGTAAATACAGATTCAAAAGACATGAAAATGCAAAAAATACCTTTCCTTATTCACTAAACAGTGAAAAATTACCAAATACAGTGCCTTCTTCATTGGGCTCTGATGGCTCTTTGAAATCCTTTGAAGGTTTTCAGGCTGTATAAGTCCTCAAATAGTTTTTAAAACTCTTCCATTAGGTTCAGAAGGTCAAAAATAGCATAAAATGGTTTTTGGTTCACCTCAAACAGTGAGGTACAACTCCAGATAACTCCATTTTCCCAATGGCCCTAATGGCTCTCCAAGCTTCTCTAAAGCTAAATAGGTTGTATAACACCTCTACTACCTTTGTAACCTATCTCAATGGCTCTGGAATGCTTAGAATAGCTAAAAATGACTATTGGTTCACTTCAAATGGTTAAGCATAGCCTAACATAGCTCCAACTCCCTCTTGGCCCTAATGGCTCTCTTGGCTTCCCTGAAGAAAACGAGGCTGAAGATGAACTCCAATGGCTCTGCAATCTATACCAATGGCTCCAGAGTTATGAGAGATATAAAATAAAAAAAAAAAAAAATCATCCAAAAAGGATCTTCCTAGCCAAAGTTATGGCTAACTGAAGTTTTCTCCCAATTTGCCCTAAAAAAACTCCACCAAATGTGGAGGAATGTAGTTAACTGTAGATAAGCTTGGCTAAATCCACCAGATTTGGCGCAGTCCAGCTAAAATGGCGGAACCTTTAACTGTAGCATTTAATGCTAGTGCCGTGGTCACATCGCTTGGCTAGATTCTCGTCGACGGAACCACTAGTGGTTAGTCAAATGATTAAATATAATGTTGCGCCAAAGTCATTAAGACCCACGATATAGACCGCTCGGTTAGGCCACTTAGCTGTCATTGTGGAGACCAGGGTTCAATTCCTGTGGCCAATAAATTTTAACCACCCACCATTTCACCAACCAAAGGCCACGTGGTGGCCTCCGGGCTTGCCACGTGTCGCCCATTGATTGGTCCTTCTATATACACATCCAATCACAAAATGCCAAGTGTCACAAGCTGGTTGGCCTACAAAGAATATTTTAGGGAATATTCTCAGAATATTTCAAGGAATATTCCTAGAATATTCTTTTTTAATATTTTTCAAAGTCAAAGTCAACCCAAGTCAAACTAATTTTTGTAAACTTCAAACTTGAATAACTCACATACAGTGTCGAATTTGAGTGTCATTCATGGCTACAGGATCATATCGACGACACCTATCCAGTCGTTTTAGTTTCAACCAATTCCGAGCAATTCAAAATTTGAGCTTTTTCCCTAGCTCAGACTTGAGCTCCTGATCACCCACCTCCCTTCCCCTTTCTCCGATCCACCCTCCCCTCCCCCTTCCTTATCGCCCCTCCCTGCTCTAACCCTCACCTCCACATTATAGTCTATACCCTGATCTCCTTCTTCCCCTGTCACACCACCCTCTGCAAGCTCTTCCCAGCCATGCAAACTCATGGCAAGACGAACACCCAAACTCGCTTGAAATGTGGCATCCCATGGAAATTTGGTACCACTCTTGTTTCACGAATATGTCATAGTGCTCAACCTCAACATCTAGGCCCTGGTTCTTGGAGAAATGGGCGACACAACACCTCAGACGCATGCAAGGAATTGAGTTTTACAAAGAAAAATTTAATTCAAATATTAAGTGGTAGAATTGTGCAAATGACTGATAAAGAACAAGAGCCTGGTGGGAATTTAATTGAGAAGGGTGGATTTATGAGGAAATACTCATGGGATCTCGATTTTAGCAATCTCCTCACTCATGTTTGCGTTAACTCCAGGTCAAGCAGCAAGTATAAAGTGCATACAACTATGTGGATTTTGTATGTCATAAGGTCCTAGGGTGGGACAATGGCCTTTGTTAAAGCCTGGTGGCTAGTTCCGAGGCTGCTATGTATTAGCTTCAACGTCACAGAGGCTAGGTGTTATGATGTGAAGAGCAGTAAGGAAGCTAGGGAGGTGTGTCTATCTGAGGTTTGGAAGGAAAATCAAGAAATCCTTAGCATAATTGGCAGATCACGAGTGTTGGGCTTGGGTCCTCTATAGTGTTTGCAGTCAGACTAGATTTGGGACACTGGGAGGGTTAGTAATTCTCTCCGGAAGCAGGAGGAGAATTGGAGTAGGAGGGAGGTGGGACGATGCATTCTTGTTGAGGAGCACGACATTCTATTATGGGAACGAAAGGGTGCATGGCTATGGGAGATCGAGGAAAACAATACCAATTTCTGGAGCACAATAAAAAGTGTGACTTTGAAAGCCAACATGCAGAGGTCCGAAGACATTTCATGGTCGGGCACGTGGGGAAGACACAAGCCAAGGTCAGGTGTGCAGAGAGCTAGTTCCTTGATGTAAGGTGGTAGTTACAGACCCTCTTGTCTCACTTGTGTTCAAGATCATTGGTACTTCTAGGAATCACAGTGAGAACTTCAACGCAGCATGCATCAGCAAATACATGAGAATATGAACATGCAGGAAAGGAAAATTGAGAACAAGGAACGTATCGGGTAGCTCGAGTATGAAGTTGATGCTCTGCATCACCAACTGGATAATTTTAAGCTCAAGGTGGATGCAATAGAGGATGGTTTGGAGGCAAATTTGGAGGGTGAGACATACTAGGGGAATCCCAAGAATTCAGAAGAGGCCTCCCAAGGACTAGATCTAAACATCCCAGCCATTATGGATATCTGACCACCTCTGTATGGTTTTTGTTTTTGTGTTATAAAATTGTTGAACTTTAAATGTTTGTATCTCTTACCTCATTCCTATCAAATATATAGTTGTCGATATCCCAAAATGGGAAATTTTTGTAACCAGGATAGACATAGCTACTGTAACAGTCTAGATGGACAAAGAAATTTCTATCAGCTTGTTGAAGCAGTGAAAAACTGATGTAAAGACCCAATTTTGTTGTGAACATGAATGATTTTTTAATATAAACAATACTCATTCTTGTTTAAAAAATATATATTTACCTAAACATATTTATAATTGAGTAGTCGATTAATCTTATAATAATACAAATGAAGTATAATTGATATATTTTATGTTAAAGGAGAAATGAGGCACTAACCGTTATATGTAAGTCAATTATAACCCTACTTAGAGTGGTCTCCCAGGTTGGGTTTGGTAGCATCTCCACATAACTTCTTGAAATTCATCTCCATCGGGGTAGCCAAGGATTTGCATTATATCATTCTAAATCTCTCCAACATGTTCACAACATTCTTCCTTGAGAAAAGAAAATATGTCTAGGTCTCTGCCAAATTTCCTTCATCTCAAACTCAAAAGCTAACTCCCTCTTACACTATATCATCAAATGCTCACTACTTGTCAATAATATATCATGAAGATATAAAACCAAAATCTAAGGCATACCTTAGACCACTTTGAAGTAGAGTTTTAGATCAACATTTCTTCTTATGAATCCAAGCTTCACTAGGTAATTATCAATACATGCATACAAGGTTTAGGGACTTGCTTCAAGACACACAATGCCTTCTTCAACCCACAAATGTGTGCCTTTCAATCCTTCACTTCAAATCCATGTGGTTGCTCAACATAAACTTCTTCTTGTAGCATACCATGAAGAAATGTCGTCTTTACATCCATTCGATGAAGGGTCCATCCTTGACTAATATCAAGGAAAAAATATGATCTAATGGTAGTATAGCATGCAACGGGAGAAAACATGTCGTCATAGTCTTCTCCCTCTTTTTGGGAGGAACGATGAGACACAAATATTCCTTTGTACTTCACAATACTTTTGCCAACTCCATGGTTGATTTTGTATAGTCATTTTCAAGTTATGATAAACTTTTCCTTAGGTCTCAAAACAACATTTGATACATTATTCTTCACTGTGGATTCATATTCCTAAGACATGACGTCCTTCTGAACCTATTCTTTCACAAATTCTTCAAAGGTAGGAGGTTTAACCTGAATGATGAGGCCTATTTCTACAACATATCCCAGGTATCAACATGGCTTCTTGCTTTCTCTAAAAGACCTTGTGGTGGGAACATGTCTCTCAACATGATGTAATCTATCATGAAGCCAAAATGGTATCTTCCTAGTAGGAGGATCACTTGGAGGAAGATCCAAGGGGTCCATAGGCTCAATAGGGCCATCAGTGAATTGTTAACATATAAAATTACTTTGCAAGGACATATATACCTTCAACATCAAATGATCATATATTCATGTCCACAAGTATTTCTTTATTTTGCAATCAAGGGACTTATAATAATTCATTGCAAATAATAATAGTTATTGAGATCTCGTTGAGAGTCTCCAACTCTGAATTGTAAGCCTCTTCAATCGCCATCAATTGAGAAATCAACTTGTCTATCATAATATTGTCATATATCAATGAAACTGTCAAATCCTGGAGTCAAACTATATTAGGTTCTTAGACATGACAAGTCATCATCAACTGCTTCATTATCACATATGAGCATGTCATCAAACCTTCATCAAACGTTAGTGTCATATAATTAGGGCAATTGACAAGTGTATCTTCACACTTCAAGGATCATAATCAAGACATCACTTCCTTTATCACATTACTCAACCATTTTTTTCTTTACAATCCTATCATCATCAATTCAAGGCATCCATTTTTGTCGCATTGTCAAATTCACATAGTAGTTATAACTTATCAATATTAATAAGAAGATAGTCATAAGATCTTGAGTGTCAATATTACTCTCAAATTATTACCATCAGGTTTATCATGCTTAACACAAGCATTGGAAATAGTACCAAGTTACCATATATCAAAAATCAATGCTTCTATCCTGCTTTATAAAATAAGGAAATCCATCACATAAAATGTAATATACTTGCCAAATATCAAGTGCACCAATATATCACATGTACTGAAAATCAAACTTACTTTCATATGTATGTGACAAGAATGCATGAGATATTTATGAAGGTGATATTCTAGTCATACCTTAGGGCTTAACTTGTCATCCAATATTGCAACTAAATCATAACACTGAAACCATATACTATACATGCCTTGTCATATTTAGATAGCTTAGCAACTTGTAGCACTTATTTGTGATTAGCAGTTGTAGTACTTGCATATTTTTTTTTTTGAATTTTATGCTACTTTGTCAACTTTGCAAAAACATTCATCAAACACCTCTTATTGTTCCAGCACTAGCAATTCTCTTCTTGCACTAGCTCTCTTTTCCTGCATCCTAGATGATCCTAAAGAAGGATATTCTTATTGCATCTCATCTCGAGGATAGAAGTATTCAAATGCCCAAATATTCATGTAGGAAGGATAAACAATAAATCTTAACAAGAATAGTGTCATAAAGATATAACATAAATATAAAAGGTACTTATCTTTAACTAGAGGTGATCATCTCCCTCTTGAACCAACCTTTAAGATTTATTACTATCCATTATCCATACAAAATGTTTCCTTCAATATTTCCAATCGTCTTCACCATCAACCATGCCTAATTAAGACTAGCCCATCCAGGGTTACACTAAATCAGTCACAAGTGCTAGAACATCTTCTCACTGATCATGCTAGTGTTTCAAGACTGTATAGATCAAGCATTTATCATATTTTAGGGCTTCTTCCAAACCCTAACCTCATGTTTTCCATCAAATCCTAATAACTAGATTACCAAGGGTTTCCATCAATTCCTAGCATTCTTTCAGGTCTCCACCATATTCTCTTGCTTCCATCAACGATGTCTTCACAGGGGTGATCTTCAATGTCTTTTCTTTAGCCTAGCTCTAATACCATGTTGATTTTTCTTAGGGCTATATTGTTCTTTGCTTTAGATAATTGCATTAACAAAATTTTCACCATCTATATTGCATTCACCCCATATCATCATAACATCAATAGAAATTATGTAGAAAGAAAAATAACATCAACTATGTAGCGGAATAATAAAAAGAACATCAGAAGAAAAGCATGCACAAATAGAGACATCATGATTTGGTTGAAGAGCAGGGAAAAACACCATAAGGGGGAAAATCGTTTCAAATTCTTCTTCTTATTAGATTGTCATAAAATGTTCAACAAAGAGAGAGTACAATGTTTCAATTCATCAATCACAAGACTATCGAGCATAACCAACCATACAATATGCAAGAGATGAATTCAACAACAATATTGATTAAAATCAAAGTTCCAAGCCTATGGTCAACAGTCAAGATCTGTAGTGAATTGTCAAAATACCCTAGGTCACAACTGCAAGGAGCTGGCAATCATGACTGCAAGTGAAATTCTCTAGTTGCACGGAGCACCATCTATGTATGCAGCTACAATCGATTTTTCCTTCTTCCAACCCTGTGACTACAAATCAAAAACCCTAATCCACGTGTGAGCTTAGACCTTGTAATTTAGGACATGAATGAACCAATTCTGCAAACCAACCTCAAACTTGTGCGAGCCAATTCAAAGAAGAAAGAAGAAGAAGATGCTTGATGATGATGTCCAGATTAGTTTTGCTTAATTTCTATTTATAGGCTTCCAAGGGTGAAAAATTTCTCTTTAGGGTCGACCTATCCTTTTGAGTGCATGTGGGTTTCCATATTAAAAATACATTTATCCTCAAACAAATTAAATTCTTCCAAAGGGTAGGAGAGGGATTTCTTCATAAGGAGGATTGTCCAAAAGAGAGAATTTTCCCTGAGCCACCAAATTAATAAGTTTTACTTCCCAAAGATGATGAATGTAGATTATACTTGTGAACATATTTATCTAATCCATAAACAATATCTAAAAAATTAAAATGAACGATAAATTGTCTGCTATATAATTTGATTTCCCTTTAATATCCGTCATTTAAAGTAAGAATTTTAATTAAAACTAAAACGTAAACATAACTTCCTTCCCCTTAAATTTCCTTAAATAATATTAAAATATTTCATCCATACCTTTATGGTATTCACAATTTAAATTCCATAATATCTTTAAACTATTAGATTGAAATATTAACTTTTAGGAATCGAATTGATTCATTCTTCTTACTTTAAAGAATTTATGAAGCTTGACATATATATAAGGAGACTAAAGAAATATGTATAATTATTAATAATAAAATTTTAACCTCAGCGTATTTATAATTGATAATTCAATTATATTATAAGTGGTAATTCAATTAATATTATAATAATTCAAATGAAATAATGGTTAATTCAATTAATATTATAATGATTTAAATAAAATATAATCAATATTTATTATTTTAAACGAATATTTACTTTAAATTTCTCATGCAAATAAAAAACTTCACTTACCACAAAAAAAAAACTTAATACATAAGCTATATTGAATACACTTTAAGGGTCTTGTGGAGAGTTGCACTCGGGGTTTCCATTTTCCTTGCAGTGACTTAGAACCCATATCCTAGGTATAATTTGTTCATTCCATTATATTTTCTATGTTGTGTGAGTTTCTATATGGCCCATTAGTAAATGTTTATAGTCTTTTTTATTTTGGTCAAAACAATTCATAGTCTTTTAGTCTTTTTGATTTTGATAACGTCTTGGACCATAAAAACATGTGTCATCCTTAAAACATTTATTATTCTTAGGACAATCAAACGTGCATTTATTTTAATATAATAGTTAAACACGCATTTATTTTCATATAATAGTTAAACTATTTATACTCTGATATTCACTTTTTCTTTTGTTTGATATACATGGTTTGGTTTATGTTTACATCCATTTTTTTTCTTTTAATTTTATTGTTTTCTTTTCTCAACTTGTTTTAAAACGTTTATTATACGCAAGTATATTTATAACCTCTTAGGACTATCAAAGATGTATTTATATTAATTTTTAATATAAAATTAAACCCTCTTTATACATTGATGTTGACCTCTTTTTTTTTATATACATGGTTTGCTTAATGTTTCGATTAAGCCTTTTCCTTTAATTTTATTGTTTTCCCTTTTTCAAGACATTATTTTTTTGGATTAGGATTTACTTTCATATTTAAAGATTTTTCTCTGTTATTATTGTAGTTTTTCAGTATTACTGATTAATTGTTATTAATTTCTATTATTATTTTTTTCCCCCTTTTAACTTATAATAATTAATTTATCATATTTAAATATATTATATGTTGTCAGTCTATTTTCTAATACATTAGTATGGTTTTTAAGTAATTTTTTTCTCAATCATTTTTTTTTTTTATTTTTTCTATCATAATTATTATATTTTTCAATATTTATTCTATCAATATATTGTTTTTTACTTTTTTATCTATTTTAAGTCAATATCTTTTTCTCTCTGTAAATCAAGTATCACTTGAGGGATTTGAATGTTGGATCTCTCAAATTTTATAGATTTCAAATAACTTCAATCACCAATTGAGTTGCCCACTAAGGCTTAAACATTTTATTTTTAACCAAAAATACCTTTTACCTTTTTTTAAGTATTATCTCTTCCATATTAATTTCCTCATTACACCAAAAAATGGTCAAATAGAGTTAGTGAATAAGTGGTTAGACTAAAGTAGTTAATAGGTGAATAAATTGAGGTAGTAAAGTGGCTAGAAACTCATTGGATATGCTTTGCATGAAAACAACAAGGAAAATTTGATTAATTCCTACTTGTTATAAAATAGTAGTAGAATACCAGTTATGACAATGCTACTAAACTTTCACATTATGATTCTCTCTATGGAAAAACACCCCTATTTGTAGCCTTGCACATTCGAGGGACATCAAAGGTTCAAGAGATTTATGTTACTCTACCAAAGTTAACATAAGGACAATTACTCTTGGCTGAAAATATGATGAAAAAATATGTACATAAATATTACTTAGAATGTCTCTTTGAGCAAGGGGAATTGAGTTTTTATTAATTTCCAACCTTACAAGTAGACATATCTAAAGGAAAAGAGTCACCATAAACTAGCTCCCAAGTACTATGCACCATATCAAATCCTTTAGTGCATTGGATAACGTTCCTATAGGTTGGTTTTCCTAGCCCTCTACAAGGTCCACCTGATATTTCAATTTCCTACTTAAGAAAATGATATGGTCAAATTATTGCATTATTGTCCTCCCCCAAATTGATGAATATGGGTCGATTTGGTTGCATTGAAAACAACTATTGAAATAAAGAGAATGTGGATTTTTCCAACAAATTATTTATAATGTTTTGAATATTTGAATCTTAAAAAATAATGGAAACCATATGAATGAATTATGGGCTAAGAAAGGAAGTGATGAAGGATTTCTTTTAATGTATACTAACTAAATTGATATGAAGTCAATTTGCTAATAACTGAAATAATAAGAGTTGAATTGTAGTTTAAAATTTGTTTGTTGAATATTGATTAATTAAAACACGTCATATGCCATGAATAGATGAAAATAAACAATGTTCAAGTTAATTATGTTTATTATTAACTTGTGTGTGTGTGCGTGTTGTGCTGCATATAATATATATATATACTATATATATATATATTAAATATTATATTATATATATATATATTATATATATATATCTATATATATAATATATATATACGTTGATAATAATTTTGTAAATAAATGAATGCACATACATGGAAATCATTGATCACTTAGTTATTATTTTTCAAGTTATTTTTCAAGAAATGGCCATGACATGGTCATATTACTAGGTTGTACTTCTAAATAATGATGAATGTAGAACATTCTTCTGTACATATTTATTTAATCCACATGCAATATCTAAAATGTTAAAATCAATGATAAATTGTGTGCTAAGCAATGCAATTTCCCTTTATTCTTTGTCATTTTATGTAAGAATTTTAATTGAAGCTAAAATTTAGACATAGTTTCCTTCTCCCTTTATTTTCCTTAAAAAATATTAATTTATTTCAGCCACACCTTTACTTTATGAGCAAGTAGTACTCTATGATACCTAAAATTGGGAGTAAAATACTAGATTGAAACATTAAACCTATTTATTGGATTTGACATGTAAAATAGATTTATGGGGGCAACAATGAGAAACTTGATGAATCTTGGAAAAAATTTAAAAGTTCTTTAACAAAATATATATAACTATTCATAATAAAATCTTTACCTGAACACATTATAATTGATCTAAACTCAATTACTATTGATAATTTATTCCAGAACTAAAATATAATTGCCAATATATATTATTTTAGAGAAAAAATGACCAATACCAACCCATTTATAAGATATAATTATTTTAGAAAGAAAAAATGAAATACCAACCCCTTATATTTTAAATCGGGTATTAACCTTTAAATCTAAAAAAAATTGCATTAAAATATTTAAAAATAAATATACATTATTTATGTTCTGAAATTTATGACCTCATCCATACAAATTTTCTTTTTGAGAAACTTTTTTAAAACAAAGTATACACATTATTATTACTATATTAATTAATTGTGTCCTTTAAAGACAATGTGATGTACTTGCAAATGAGAGCATCATGTCACTTTAAATTTATTATTCAAATGAAAAAGTTCGGTTAAACAAAAACACAATACATAAGCTATATTAAATATAAGTAAAAGGTATTTTATTAACTACAAGTAGAGATTATTTTCCATATTCCTTGTTGTGACTTAGAATCCATATTCTAAATATATTGTGTTCATGCCATTATAGTTTTTATGTTTTTTGAGTGTTTACATAGACCATTAATAAATCTTTATAGACATATTTATTTTCATGCTTGTTAGCTTTTTAGTCCTTTTGATTGCGATCATGTGTTAAACTTCAGATAAAAACATATACAATCCTTATCACATTTATCATACAAAATCGTATAACAGAAACTCTTAAAATAATCAAACATACATTTATTTTTAATATAAAAAGATAAACACTTTTTATACTTTCATGTTCATATTTTTTCTTTTATTTGATATAAATTGTGTTTTTAATGCTCGCATGAAACTTGTTCCTTTAATTTTAAATTTTTCCTTTCTCAACTTTATTTTTTTTATAAGAGTTTTCTTTATATTCAAATTTTTCATTAACATATATTTTCCACTTTAAAAGCTTCTCAGTGTTTTAACATTTGTAGTGTTTTTGGTTAAGAGTTGAAGTTTAATGTTATTGCTCTTTATTTTCATGTGGTATTTATAATAATTAAACTTGTCCATTAATAAAAATATATTTATACATTTTATTTTAGTTTTTTAATACAATTATTATATTTCTAAGCATTTTGTTTTTTATTACATGGAAATTTTATTTTTTAACCATTTTTAATATTATATCTTTAAGCATTTTATTTTGAATCACAATTATTTTGTAGTTTTTTTTAAGTATTATCTCTTGCATATCATTTTCTATCATAATTACTTTCCACCTTACACTAACAAATGGTAAATTGAGTTAATGAATAAGTGGTAATACTAAAGTAATTAATAAGTGGTTAAACTACGGTAGTCAAAAAGTGATTGGAAATTTATTAGATATGCTTTGCATGAAACTAACAACACCAATTGGCCTAATTTCTACCCCTTGTAAAATGGTAATAGAATATCATCTATGATGGTGCTACAAAACTTTTACCCTATAATTATATCTAACGAAAAAACACCTATTTGTAGTCTTGTACTTCCCATGTACATTAATGGTTCAAGAAATGAATTTTAGTCCTCTGCCAAAGATAACATAATGACAATTAATCTTGGTTGAATATAGAATGAAGCAATATGTACATCAATATTTCTTAGAATGCTTCTTTGAGTAAGGGAAATCAAGTTTTTATTCATTTCCAACCCTATAGGTAGATGTATCTAAAGGAAAAGAATCATCATAACCTATTTTCCAAGTGATATGGTCTATATCAAATCTTTTAGTGCATTGGATAGCTTGCATATGGATTTGTTGTCCTAGGAGACTCCAAGGCCCACCTACTGGTTCATGTCTCCTACTTGAAGAAAAAGTTAGGATCAAATTGTTACATTAACATCCTCCCCCAACTTGACGAAGAGGGATAGGTTTGGTTGTATTCAAAGGCATTACTGGAATACATAAAATCTGTATTGTGTCAACACATTATCTATAATGTTTTGATACAATGGAAGAATATGCAAATTCAAAATGCCATTGAGAAACCAATAATAATTTCCACACCTATAGCCTTGAGGATAACATTTCTTTTTGGGGGGGGGGTAGGGGGGGAATTGGTGTCATGGGATAGTAAGAATAATGATATAATTGGTATTGTGTTATGTGAATCTTTGAATCTTAAAAAATAATGGAAACTATGTGAATAAAATATAGGGGTAGAAAGAAAGTGATCAAGGATTATTTTATGTATACTAAATTGATATGAAGTCATTTTGCTAACAAATGAAATAGTAAGAGTTGAAATGAAGTGTCAAATTTATTTGCTGAAGATTGATTAATTTTTAAACACATGTATATGTATGGATAGATGTAAATAAATAATGTCAAGTTATTTATATTTATATCACCTTTAGTAAGAAATATATACAAGTAGACACACCAAATATTTGTGATAATAATTTGGTAAATAAATGAATGCACATACCAAGAAATGATTGATTTCTCAATTATTATTTTGCAAGAAATTTCCATGACACGGTCATATTACTAGGTTGTACTTGTCAAACATGATGAATGTATATCATACTTATAAATATATTTATCTAATGCACATCAAGATGCTTGCATATTAGTATAAATTTCTCTTACTTGATAATTACTTGTGAATGCTTGTTGTCTTCTTATTAAATTTTACGTTCTCTTTCTCATCAAGAAATTAATTAAAGTACAAAACATGACAATCACAAGAGGCAAAGAACATAAGAAATTAGGCTCCAAGGCAGGGGAAAACCCCACAAGGGGGAAAACCCAAGAAAATCCTCTTCTTATAGAATATCAAAGTGAGTTATTGAAGAAGAAAGACCAAGATCAAGGCCAAGACTACCATAGATATCCCAAGTCAACCCTCCTTCAAGTCTCCTAAAGAAGTTGAAGCCAAAAGGAGTCAATGCAAGTCACTTTGAATCTAGTTGAATCTCCTGAAATTTCGGTCCCTGACATTTCACACCTTCTATAGCACAAAATCTACCTACGAAAGGTTGCACGTGTGAATAAGACTAGGGAAAAAACCAATTCATCTTTTCTCTCCTTTGACTTCGCCAATTTTTCCTCTTTTCTTGGCACAAAAATCAATGTGTGAGGTGAGTCATCAAATGAGGTCGAACTTCCTTCTATATATACATTTCTAGGAGGTCGAATAGTTTCCTTTCTGGGTCAACTTGTCTAAGAGGGCTGACTTGGTTTGTGGATGACATTTTAACTCTCTTTTACTCAAGAAGAATATTTTTTCCTTATGATACAAGAAGTCCAAATGGGACTATGAATCAAATATATTTCTTTAACTCATAATAAATTTTCTCTTTGACTCAATAAACCCTATAAGAATGAAGAACATGCTTTAAGTTGAAAATAAATAATAATAATGAATATAATAAATGAATGTAATAAATACATCATAATACATTTGGATTTCATTATGAAGACCGACACTAGTTACATTTCCAACAATTGGAACATTGATGAACTTGGTGAACCTTGGAATAAATTTAAGGTATCCACAAAGAAATAAGTATGTTTGCATCATTATTGATGATAATATCTTTACCTAAACATATTCATAATTGATAAGACAATTAATCTTATAATAATACAAATGAAGTGTAATCTATATATGTTATTTCAAAAGAGAAATGAAGCACCAACCCTTATATGTAAGTCAAGCATATCCCTAAATATAGAAACTTTGGATAGGAAAGATTTAAAAAAAAACTATTCATATCATGTTCATAAATATGACTCTATACATGCAAATTAAGCAACCATTACAACAATTTATGCACATTATATTTTGTATTATGAATTTTCATTATTTACATCACTCCTATTATTTAATTAATTTTAGTTAAATAATTAAATTATATTGAGAAATGAAAGTGTTATATCACTCAAAACTTCTTATGGAAAAAAATTTACTTTAAAAAGAGAAAACATAATATATATTCTATTATTATACACTTACAAGAGTATTTTGGAAGAGTTGCACTTAGAGTTTCTAATTTCCTTATTGTGACTAAAACCCATATTCTAAGTATAATTTGTTTGTGCCATAGTATTGTTTTTTGCACTGGGCATTGCTATTTTCTTTGTTGTGACTTACAACATATATTTTAAGCATAATTTGTTCATGTCATCATATTATCTATGTTATGTGGTTTTCTCTATGACCTATTTGTGAATGTTTATATTCCTTTTTATTTTGATCAAATAATTTATAATTTTTTTGTTCTTATCATATTTCAAATTTTATCCCGAAAAACATATACAATATTTTAAAACTCCTAGAATACAAGAATATAAACTCATAAAATGATCAAACATACATTATTTTAATATAAAAAATAAATTATTTTTGTATTTTTATTTAATATATAAAAAATATTTTTTTTGTATTTTTAATTTTTTTCCTCAAATTTGGTATACATGGTTTGTTTCATGTTTTACATATTTCTTTAGTGTTATAAAAAAATTTTCAACTTATAAACTTTTTGGGATAAAATTTATTTCAATCTTTAAAATTATATATATATATATATATTTATATATATATATATTATATATATATATATATATATAAATTTATATTAAACTTAATATTAAAAAAAAAAAAAACATTTTGGAAAGCTGTTTATATAGAGATTGATTGCATAATGTTTAAAGCCCTATTATGTTTACATAATCTACTCCTCACAGACTGCATCGCTTAGTATATATATATATATATATTATATATATATATGTTTTGTTGTTTTTTTTTTAAACCCCGATTAATCCAAAATTTATATATATATGTTTATGAATTATATCATAATTCGCTTAGTATATATATACAAAAGTTTTGTTTCGTGTTTTTTTAAATCAAATTAATCGAGAATTTAAATCAAAACAATATATTTTAACACTAATTACAATTAAAAATATATATTTATACATTTATTTTAATATTTAATACATTTATTATATATTTAAACATTTCAATTTTTATCATAAGTATTTATTTCGATTCTCTATTATAATTATTATATCATTTTCTTTTTCAGAGAAAAAAATCTTCATAGTATTATATTGAGTCAATATAAACAGTACATAAGATACAACAAGGATCAAAACTAGCCACATTGCCAGCACATGAAGTCATAATCATGAACAAAACTAGCCACCTTGCCAGCACATTAAGACAAAAACCTTGCAAGCGTAGGACAACCCAAAGGAGATCTAAACATCATCATACCAAAATCACAGCAACAAAACAATCTTTTTAGGGACAGGATCACAAGATGTCAATACACATATAAAAAAGGACTAGCTGAATAGCAAATAAGCAGAAAGATGAGAAGAGATGATTATAATCTAGGGATGGAAAAGTCCTGGATGAAGCAAGAACGATCTCCATCGGAAACCATCAAAGACCAAGAACCTAGCTCTAAAGACAACCCCTTCTTCGACAGATGGTCAGCTTGGACATTTTGGGAGCGGTAGATGTGGTGAATTGAGCACTGTTTCATATTTCTCCAGAAATACATAATCCTGTCCAACCACCCAGCCAAATGAGGACAACTGATGTGGCAGGCTCCCCTGACATGGTCAATCATCGATTTTGAATCACCAAAAATTGTAATGTTCTGAATCTAAAAAAACACACAGAGGCAAGCAGTCCAGCAAGAGCTCTCGCCTTAGCCAAGCTGTTTGTCCCATTCCCACCATTCCACGATAAAAAATATTGCAATTTCTCGTCCATAATAACGTGGACCCCACATCCACAATTATTATTCTGCTCAGCCCCATCAAAAAAAGCATAGGGAACACTACTGAGAGGATCTTCAACCTCTATTTTGCAATCATTTTTCAGCTTGGGCTTTTTTACAGGCATCACATCGTGTAAGGATAAAATACGATGCAAGGATGACTTTAGAGGCTCTTTTGAGTCTTTGAAGATCTTGGCATTCCTCCATTTCCATAAGCTCCATAAGGCAATGATAAATAGAGATTGCCAAGAGTCCTTTTGCGCGCACCACCATTGAAAAGCATCCTGAACTGAAACAAAAACAACGTGAGGGAAACCATAAAGCATAGACAATTCATGCCAGATCTGAAGAGAGGATTTGCATCGGTAGAACATATGAAGATTGGATTCCTCCGCAGCTTCGCACATGACACATCTACTCGAACCATGCTAGCTCCTCTTCCTCAAGATTTCCCAAGTCAAATTTCTGTTGTAGAAGACCAACCACAAGAACAGAATCATTTTGAGAGGGCACCTCGACTTCCAGAAACTCGGGGGATTAAAGAGCATGAGTTTGAAGTCTTTGAATTAATCATATCAGCATAGATGTCTTTAACATGAGCTAGCAACTTTGCATTTGGAATGACCCACATAAGATGGTCTGCTGTCCCAGAGCGGTGGATACCCAAACTACAAATAACATCTTTTACAGATTTCCAAACCAGAAGCAGCGGGTCTGTCAAAAGAAGATCATGGGCACCTTTCCATAAAGGAGTAGGACCATTCCAGGAAGAAATTAATTTATCCCACGTAAAAATACCATTCTTGTGAAGAAAAAGTAAGAGGCATTCAGGGAAAAAAACACCTTCTCGCCCGCCCACGATGGCATCGATTCCGATCAAAATTTTGTTGCCAGAATACAAGTTCCATCTCAAGTTCTCCAAGAAATATTGCTGAACCTTCCTGAGACTGAGCCAAATAGCAGATCCATGTCTGACCCCAATAGATCCCCTCCTGTACCAAAATTCCAGATCTCTATCTTGCAAATATTTCTTTCTAATAGTCAGACTCCATAGACCATCACCATAAATGCCTCTCCCCAGCGTTTTGCATAAGAGCGCTCTTCCAAAAGTACAAATGTCTAGCAAGCCCCAACCACCAAGCTTCTTTGGTAAAGAGATCTTCTCCAACTTCGCCAAATGGATTTTACTCCGATTAGATCTACCGCCCCATATAAAATTTGCCAACAGTTTGTTCATCTTGAGAATAATGCTAGCTGGAAGGAAGAAGATATGAGCCCAATAAACAGCTAATTGCGCTAAAACAGCCTGAGAAAGAACCAATCTACCTGCCAAAGAAAGCGACTTATATTCCCAGGCCGAGATCCTTTTATAGAATCTTTCCAACACCCATTGCCAATCCGTTTTGGAGTAGCCCTTGGCCTTTAGTTGAAATCCCAGATATTTCAAACCCTCTTTAAGCGATCTTGATTCGATACCAAGCAGATCAGCAATCCAGATCACCATTTCCATGTTTGAATCATTGTGGAAAAGGGAGGATTTTCCTTTGTTTATATATAACCCAGTAGCTCTATGGAATCTATTAACAATTTCATTGAGGCAAATGCGGGAGGCTCTGCACAACATAGAAAATATAAGCACATCATCAACAAAGAGGTTGTGAGATAAATAGATGTCCTTACATATCCTAACCGGCCTGCATCTCTTTTCGGCCACTGCTTTGTTAATCTGAAGGCTGAGGGAGTTCATCGCCAGAATAAATAAAAGAGGAGAGAGGGGGCACCCCTGACAGAGACCCCTTTCCGCTGGAAAGAAAGGAGAAGGCATTCCATTAATAATGACTGAGTAGTGGACGTTCTCGACGCAAGACATAATCCAATTGATGGATTGAGACTTTAGTCCAATCTTCGCCAGTAAACATCTTATGAATCCCCAATCCAAACAGTCATAAGCTCTTTGCAGATCAATTTTTAGAATGGTCGCATCCATATTCCTTGATATCATTGAAAACAGACTTTGCTGGGTAATAGCAACTGCATCCAAAATGTCGCACCCCTTTAAAAAAGCATGTTGGTCCTTGGAGAGGAAGGTGGCCAGCGCTGGTTTCATTCTCTCCGCGATAATTTTGGTGATGATTTTGAAGGAGATGTTGCATAATGATATCGACCTGAAATCTTGGAAAGATTCCGCTTTTGCATTTTTGGGAATTAGAGCAATCTGAGTGGATGAAATGATGTGGTGAATACTACCAGACATCTGAGATGCCTCAACCATCCTTAGCAGGTCTTTTTTGATGATGTCATAAAAATGAGAGAAACATTCTATGGTCTAGCCATCTGGGCCTCGGCATTTATCCTTTTTAAAAGCTTTGAGAATGCCAAGAAGTTCCTCTTCTGTGATTAGCTTGAAAAGGCTCGTGTTTTCCTCATCATCAAATATATTAGGAGTTAGATTGATACCGCAAAGAGTATCCTGGAAATCGCATACTTCCTTTCTTTTTTATTGGTTTTTAAAATGCCTCACAGCTTCATTTGAAATATCGTGTTGAGAAACATAATAACCACCTTTACCATCACTAATCCTCCAAATTGTCTTTTTTTCCCGCCTAGCATTTGCATATTTATGAAAAAAATTAGTGTTACGATCACCATCCTTAAGCCATATTGCCCTGCTTTTGAGCCTCCATGATGCCTCCTCCTGGTCCAGAAACTTTTGCTTTCTTTTTTCCAGATCTCTTATGCGACATTTGATGCTGAGAGGAAAATCATTTACATCCATAGCCCCTAAGATGTTGTCCAACTCCATTTGAATGGCTTGAAGCGCCTACCTGTCCTTTTTTCTTTTATCCTGTTGCCATTCCTTCGCCACCTTCCTCAGAGCCGCCAACTTTTCTCTAAAAGTCATAAATGGGGGAGATAAATCTCTTACCGATAATCCTTCCATGTATTAGATATGATTTCATTGAAGTCAGGGTCCTCTAAACAAGTTCTATTAAATTTGAAGGGGTATCCCAATCTTAAGCCCTTCTCCCGCCAGCTGAGGAAAATAGGCTTGTGATCAGATGTGAAGGGGTTCCCAATGAAAGAGATGGGCATGCCCATCTTGTCTATAATGCTAGCATGCAGAATGAAGTGATCAATCCTTTTAGAAATATATGCTTCTCCCGTCCTACTATTGTCCCATGTTGGCAACAATTTAGTAGGAGCAATATTCACAAGATTTTTGTTAAGAAGTTCCAACTTAAAACGATCTGCAAGCGGGTCATTTTTTCTGCATTTACCCCAACATTCATCAGAGCTTAAAGTTAAATTTAGGTCTCCAACAATCATCAGATATTCAAGTTCAAAAATTCCCGAGGCAAACATTTTTTCCCAAAAAGGAAGTCTGTTCTTATAGGGCGCATAGGTGTTCAGAATATTAATATGGAATCTTTGACCTCTGATGAATGCCGAAATAAGAATACCAACAAAGCACTTGTAGGCTTTGGTGTTGATCCAGTCAGGATCCCATAAGACAGCCAACCCCCCTGACAAACCTCTAGCCTCAGAAGCAACCATAAACCATGAAGGAAACATTTTCCTAAAATAAGAAATGGAGACCTGACTGTTGTGCATGGTTTCTTGTATTAAAATAATTTTTGGTCGAGCTGAATGGAAAATGTCCTTTAGCGCCAAGAATTTTGGGCTTGCGCCTAAACCCCGAATATTCATGGAAACAATAAAAGTCATTTGGAAGGCTCACCAGCCATGCTCTCTCTAAGAGGCTGTAATTCAGTCATATCATGAATGGGGACATCGATAAGAGATAAATTTCTTACTCGACAATCTGAAACAATCATTCTCCCCCTAAAATGCCGACTCCCACCCTTGTGATTTTTCCTAACAGTAATATTCTTTGCAGAGTTAGGGCTAATGAAAGGAGAAGCAGGGCGATTCAGTTTATGAATGGTCAAAGGTTCCAGCTCAAGAGATTTTTTACTAAGCAAGAAATCAATGTCATTGTCGTATCTATTAACTGGAGATGCCTGAGGGGAATTGAAAGGAGTGGCTGCCACCCAAGGCTCTTTGCCTTTAGAGGATGGAAGAAGATTCTTATCCAGCGACGGGGAGGAGGATGAAATCGTGATGGGATGGGAGCCGACAATAAAATCTTTAAATTGCAGGGGCAGAGGAGAAGGGACAGCCTTATCATCTAATGGTTTGGGGATGGACACGCAAAGGATGGAAGAGGAACTATTTACGTCGAGGCAAACAGGATTTGCCGAGGAGGCCAGTCTGGAATCAGGCTCAAAAGAAAGATCCTGTGGAGACAACCGCTGAGAAAGATCAGGATCCATATTTTTAAGAGCCTGTTCATCCATAAGGTCGGTCGCTGATAAACTTACTGAGGATGAATGAATCTTCTCTGACAGGGGAATGGAAGAGTCAACCTGAAATCTGTGTCGGACCAGCCTTGGTTTCGGGACCGCATGGTGCCTGCAATTTTTAATCAAGTGCCCAGTTCTGTGGCATGAGGAACACCTAAATGGGATACCCCAAAAATCTAACCTTTGTTCAATTCTGAAGCACCCCCATGCAATCTCAATATGATCTGGGTATCCCCCTTTATATGCCTTCTCGATGAGAATCCATGCTATCCTTTTGTCTTTTTCTTCTCGGCACCATGGATCGACATAAACAAATCTGCCAATGGAGTTTCCTATCTCTGCGAGGGATTCCATGGACCACATTTCCAGAGGAAGATTTGGGAGTTTAATCCAAATCAAATTATTAGACGGAGTGTTTTTTAAAGGATCAAACCCAAAATACCATCTGTAGAGAGCTAGAAAGCTTCTACCACATACCCAGGGACCCTTGAAGACAGTCTCTAAATCCAAAGCCTTCAGGAAGTGAAAACAATACCACTCTTTTATAAGGCGCGAGATGATGGGGGTATAACCAATCAAAGGCTTCCACCAGTCATTGAGCCATTTCCTCATAGCTACGTCATCCATTTCCGAGAAATGCCATCTGCCCACCAATGCAAGATTCTGAAGGCTATCAATTCTTTCTAAGAGATGAGAACTGTCCAAAGAGATAGCTTGAGGCGGGGGCAATTATTATGTCATTTTCTATCACAATTAATTCTGTCATAGTCGAGGTATACCATTTAAGTATTATCGATTTTCACAATTAATAAGTATTATCTATTTTCACAATCAAATTGAGTGCTCCATGATCACCATACCACACATTCCAAACCTATGTCTTTCACTTTTCAACCGTTTTGTGTTTGGTCGTTCATGATTTTTGTGCACTATGAGAGCCATAAAGGAAACACCGGGAATGTCTCGAGAAACTATCAGGTAAAAGTAAATTGAGTCATTGAGATATGTTGTTAATTTTCTGAATTCCATGTTTTAATTTTCTCAATTCCAGAGAATTTTCCGATTTTGCTTAGTAATTGAATGATTTCACAAAAAAGAGAAAAATGAGTTGCACGTTAGTCCACAACTCCTTTTAACCCTCTGTCATTGGCTAATGTCGCCATTGGAGCTGTATTGTGCAACAATTACATTTTTGTATTTTTTTGAGAAAATCTTGAGAAAAAAGACATACAAATTCGGTACATTTAATTCGTATGGCATCTTGATATTTTGCCTTTTAAAGCGGAATCGTAATTGATTTTAGTGTTGAAAGATTGTGAAAGCGCATATGCAAATTTGGTCGATTTAATTCCTCTGGAAATTTAATTTTATGTTGTTGAACGGGGCATCATGATGGGCTTTGGTTCAGTCCGTTGGAATATTGGCATGGTGACTGACTTTTGATGGGGCGGAGTGCATTGGTGACTAATCCCACATTCGTTTTAATTGAACATAATTAGACTATAAATTTTGGATACATTTTAGAATTTGACAAACCGGATATGAATGGGTGAGTTAATTATTTGAGCTCCTTTCTATATATAGCTATTTTCACATTTTGGATGAGATGGGTAGTATACAATAATAGAAATCATAGAGTTCAACGCAATAGAATACTTTATTAATTCATGCATAAGCTTGCTCACAGTGTAAATACATCACAATGTGTCCTATTATATAACTATGAGATCACTAGATTCGATGGACATAAGAACTTCGAAGATACGCACTCCTACAACTCAGTGATATTGGAAAACAATTACTTCTAGAACAACACCTTATAACTCACATAGATCTAGATTGTTTCCTTACAACTAAGAAGACAACTCAACAAACCTATCACATTTCCAGACTCTTTCATTTCTACATTATTCTAACATCCCCTTAATGAAGAAATGGATTTTCTATAATACATAACAATGAGTGATGGTCTAAGTCTAATCTAGGCTTACAAATATGAATCAAACATTTAATTTGGACTTTCTTTGCTTCAACATATTGATAACATTTCTTCTTGGGCTTTCTGCTTCAAGCTATGATGTTTTCAACCTATTTAGTCTTCTTCTTACTCCAGATCATGAACTCTGGATATTGCTTCTTATTGTAACTAGGATGATGCCAGTCCATTTCAACTCCTTTCTCGACAAGTTCATTTTCATCATCAATAATTTCTTGTTCATTGGATAGCTCCCACATCAACCCATAATAATGTTTAATCTCTTCATGAATCCAATACATGAAAATATCATTAACTTATTTATTTTCTGCATCATTCATGTTGTCTTCAACATTCATTGTTGCAACTTCTATGGAGACTTCATCAAAACATGGTGTTTCAATCCATTCTTCCAAGAAATTTAATTCTTTTTCAATTTTTGTTAGCTCTTTCTAGTTGGAGAAACACTCACGAAAACATCATAATTTGCGTTCTTTCCAACTTTGTCTTCTTTTGCCAAATATCTTTACTTAGTTTCATGTGGCTCATCCAATTGATCTTTAACTTGTGTTACTGCACCATTGAGAAATTCATCTATGAGCTTCCTTTCCTACAACATTTGGAACTAACTTTCTCTTGAAAGTTGTTCATTATCATATTTGACTTTAAGTTCTTCAGGTCCTTCACTCTCTTTTCATGTAACATTCTTTGTAGATTCTTGTGGTGACTCTCCAAATATCTTGCTCGCACTCACATTGTACTTCATTTCTAGAATATCCCAAAATATATTTTCATCTTTTACTTCACCAAATTCATGCAAAATAATACACAAGATGTTTTAATCCAGTGATGATATAATAAGAAAAAATCATATTGCACCTCTACTCTCTTCTTGGGGATTTATAGAAGTTTCTTGAACAAATTCCCATAAATATACTAAACTAAGGAGTCCTTCCAATTTTATTGCCTAAAATTTAAACTTTTTAACAGAGAAAGATGGCAAAACAGACTTTAATCGTTTCAATATTGCATCAATTTCTTCAAATTCTTCATTGATCTAGCCCAATTATGCATTTTGATCCTCATGTATAGGTTCTTCTGCTAAAAACATTCCAAATTTTTCTGCAAATTCTTCCCTTTGATTTATTCACTCAATTGCTTTAGTTTTCTCTAGAACTATTTAATTCTCCTTTAGTGACATATTATTTCCTTCTCTTACCTTTTCTTACACCAACTTAACTAAAGATAAATACATATTTTTCATGCACCACTTTATAAGACAAATCTCAAATAAATATCTTAAATAAAATCATTCCATGCCTCAGTCACTGTGATTGTCACCCTTTTTTCAATTTAAATAGTGAAAAGCTTCATAAAAAATAACTAATAAAATTAATTTTCACCAATAAAACAAAATAAAAAATTTCACCATAAATTTTTTTCACCAAATTTTTAACTTCTTATACCTCCATGCCTCATCCTTAATTTTCTCTATATATATAAGAATTCACATCTTTGACAGGCTTCCTTATTACTCAAATTTACTTATACATAAGAAAATAACATCGAACATATGGTTTGGCTTAAAAATCAAAATCATACCTATATATCAACTCATGCACCACCATGAAGCGAATAAGTGGTAAATAAAATATTCACTTTCACGTGAATTGTAATGCACGCCCTCCAACGAGATGAATTACAAACTGCAATGGTTCATTTGGTTTAAATCCTTTGCATGAACTCCACCTTAGTTGTGCACGATGGTTTTTAATAATGACGCGGTAATGGTTTCCACTCCCAGCTACATGCTTCTCTGCCCATGACGACTGTGGCTGCAAATGACAATGTGTTGACTACTCAAATGGTGATGGTTGCAGTGACTTCAATGTATAGTATAGACTTCATCCTTTACATAGACTTCGTGCATCTCTTCCGAATTTACAACACCCACATGCAGATACACGCACAAACTAATGTGTTGACTACTCAAATGGGGATGGTTGTAGTGACTTCAATGTACAGTCTAGACTTCATCCTTTACATAGACTCCGCACATCTCTTCCAAATTTACAACACCCACATGCAGATACACACACAAACTGTATAACTTGAAGACCTTTCAACGTTCTCGACACGTATTCAATGGCATATGTGGATTGACTTTCCACTTGACACAACTACTACAATTCTATCAATCAAACACACGACAACATGCCTTCACACTAACACACTAATTGGTAGCAGCTTCTTCACCTCACGACATCTACGGATCATGTAGAGGTTCTCCTTAGTCGATACACAAATTCGAACCACTCTAACCACATTAAAATGAATAGCTTTGACAACTTCACCTTCTGTAAAACTCATATTTGGATATAGCTTTGACAACTTCACCTTTTGTAATTTTTTTGTTGGTGAGATATGTTTCTGGAATTTAACTTCTTATCACATAGATACACAAGAGCTTGCCAACATGTTTTTTACTAGTTATATTACCACCTACAAACATAATATTGACTGCACACTTTAATAATTAATGTATTTTTCCTTTTTATCCACTGTATTCCTGGGTAATGTATTTTTCCAGCCCACCATATTCTTAGGCTACTAGTTGCCTTAAAAGCCCCTGCTTGTGAATTTCCTGCTCAGTTTATCAAACTTTCTTTAAAAGAATATTTTGAACCGATAGTTTTCAATTCTTTTAATTTCCTGCTCAGTTTATCAAACTTTCTTTAAAAGAATATTTTGAACCGATAGTTTTCAATTCTTTTAGTAACCTCTTTTCTACCATACTTGTTTTAAGTAATCACAAGTTGTTCTCTGTTTATGAATTTACTACTCAATTTCTCAAACTTACATTACTAGAATTTTGACGAGACATTTTTCAATATTCCTAGTACCCCTTTTACCATACCTACCTATTTTAACTAGTCATGATTTATGATTAAATGACAATTTGTATAGAACAAACACATTTACAATACCCCTTCCAATTCCTCCTCTGTAATCTCTCTCAAATTAATACTTTATTTATTAATAAATATTATATAAACTAATTTTCCTTAAAATAACAGAAGATAAATATATATATATATATATATCTTTTCTAAGTAAGATTAATTCTATTAATAAAGAACAAAGTACAATTACAACAAGATTGAAGTCAAGACTTTGCTCTAAAGAGAGGTAGAACTGTCAAGAAAAGCAGGAGAGAAGAGTAATTGTAGGCAATGAGGTCATAGACGTGACTGATATCAGAACCTACGTAGGGGACCGGATTGATATTCTCTTGATACTTCCTAGTTGACAAAAATGACAAAAAGCACAGGAGAACCACCAAACTCTGTGCATTACAAACTAGTGTAAACATCACATAACATGAAGAAGAAGCCGGGGAGAGCGTGCTAGTCTTCTGGTGGTTCTTCCTCGATATGACACCATCCATATTCTGGCGGATCCCTAGCTTGAGCCACATTCTGATCGGAGGGACCACGGTCAACCGGCACCATCACTGTATCCTAAGAACTACAAACCTGTACATTCAAATCCTGTCAAGGCGCATTTCTAAGTCCCAACTGGAGGGAAGAAGGAGCAAAGACTGCCTCCGAACCTCCCGGATGAGAGCCAGAGTCCTCAGTCTGATCAGTCTCATGGAAGACTACCGTGATATGAGCCGTTATCCAAGGCCTATTCAGAGTGTTGTTAAAAGAGAAAATTGCAGAGCCAGACGAGGAAGGAAGCCCAGGGTGGTATCTAGAGGGGTGGAGCCGCCCTCTGCCAATGCGGGTGCTGAGGTAGAGGCCAACGAACAACTCATTGGAGAGGGAGGGCGAATCAGAGGATGAGCTGGTAGGTGCACGCAGGGCTGGCCTCTCTGGCACCCCATTCTTTGGCGAAGATGAGGCATCTGAGAGGGAGAAGCAGTGGGATGCCGGTAAGCCAAAGCAATGAGCAGGTAGATAGAGAAACAAAGGCACCGAGAATAGGAAGGGAACCCGTTGATCCCCAACACCGAACAACCAGAACTGAGCGCTAAATTATCCTTTCCAAGCAAAGTTTGGGATGCCTTAGGAATGACAAGGCCAACCTTCCACCACTCGAGACCAGAATCAAGGCCTAAGACTCGATAATGAATCGTCAGAATAAAGGCTATGAAACAACAACTCGAAACCCACAAACCGAAACCAGAGATAAGACTTGATACTGGATAATGAAACGTCGAGACACATACAACAAAACAACAACTCGAAACCTAGGAGAGGAACGAGAGGGACAACAGGAGCCGCTCCAAGAGGGCCGAGCCAGGCACTAGAGAAACTTTCCCCCACAAGAGCCAAGAGACCTTAGTGATAACAGAGCTAACCTCAAACAGCCTAAAAACAGAAATGAGGCCAGTGGCGTGGGAAAGAACTAAGTGAAACAACATAAAAGACTTCATCGCATACCTGAGACATAGCCTGGCCTTAACCTTTTTTGGCATGCCTCGAGATACTTCGTTCATTACTATAGCATTGAAGAACGCCACCTTCTGATGCAGGCCAGAGCGTGCGGAGGGAAGAACCATCGCGATAAACATGAAGTAAGAACCAGAGCCACTAGAGTTGAAGCCGTTTAACCTTGCTCCGCGCACATACCAATAACTCACCACCTTACCTGAATTTAACTCTCTGTACCGGGTGGGTAGGTGTCGATGTGCCTCGCCCCACCCCTGTCTCTTCATAGTTAATGCTACCTCAAACACCCGCATATGGGAAGAAGATAAATATATTAACATATCATGTATTATTACAATTAAACCATTACAGTGTTAGCTTCCTATTTTCGCTTGAAGTATCCCCATCTTACAATTGGCGTGTTGGCATCTTCAACGCCTATTTTATATTTTGATGACATTACTCCTCAACATGGTTATGATAGGCTTGCCACAAGGACTTCATAGTATGTTCATCAATTTGTTATTTCCTTCCAATATTTATATATTATCATGTTCATCAATTGATTTGTGATAATATTGTGGCTTTGTGTGGCACAAATGCAAGTGAGAGTTGTTATACTGCGATAAAAGAGTCATGGGCAGAAATAAAGAATTTTTCTTCACAGCCTAGAGGTTTGGAGAGCCTAAAGCACACATTCAAACTGAGATCTCTTTCGACGCTAGCAGTTTGATGGATTGGTTAGAAACTGTATATGATTTGTCTATGCAGTACGCTTCTCTGGGGAAGAAATTTGGGAAAATTTAAAAATATGTTTTTTGCTCTGTGTGAATAGTATAACAGAAAATCTAAGATTTATATATTTAGAATATTTTTTAATTTTATATACAATTAGAATAATTTATTTAACTACTTTCACTTAAATTTCAAAATATCTCTAAAATCTACAATTAAAAAAATCAAAAATCAAAGTTAAACTCTTTTTGGGTACCATATTTAGCTATGTATGGAAGACAATTAATTTAACTTTGGGTACCATATTTAGCTATGTATGGAAGATAGGGAATACCATTGATGGCTTTCCCAAAGCACATATATCCTCACCCACATATCCACTGGAGCAACCTTTTATTACAACTACGACCTTCAAATTACATCTTCCACCACCAATCATTATTGTCTCAAACTTCAACAACATCCTAATGAGGCGTGTAAATGGCACGGAAACTTCAATCAAACAATTTAACTCATTGTCACTAATGATATTAATGTTATGCCTGTAGAGTTGCACCGAAATGGTGATGCCATTTAGGTCAACCCCCAAAAAGACAATGTATCCCTTAGATCTCTTCGACATTAAACCCTTCGTAGAGCACTGTAAGAGAGAGTTATACCGAGGCCCCATTAGATCACAACAGAGTTTGGAGGCCATGTAAGTTCTAAATCACACTCACCTAATAATCCATGAATCCATCTTACCTTGAGATTTATGGAGGATCGAGTTTCCTTTTGTTTTTTTCAATGTTCTGATCTATTTAGAGATATTAACGGTTACACTGAAATTATATATAAATCTTTTGTTCGCAACTAGAACATAAGAAGGGTGTTGAAACATTTTGCCAACAACATAATCTTCCATAATGGCCTCCGAGATCCATACAAAAGTGGAGGGTAAGACTTGTTTATTTATATATATGCGTGTTACATATAGCTAGAGTGGATGGAGAAATTAACAGTTGCATTTTCATGTTGTGGAATTATAAAGTGTGACAGAGTATATTAGAAAGTGTTATAACCCTGGTAACAAACAAAGGTCATCCTTACAAAAAGTTAGGTAAATGATGGACTATATTGGATTTGACTAGACTTTGGTCTCATAATTTTGTGGTTTTTAGGTTCTTTAGGAACCCATTGCCAAGACTTGGAGTTTTCATCTAAAGAAAATCCAGATTGATTTGGAGAACAACAATCGAAGAAGGTAGATATCATAACGAAATGGGACAAACACTACTAGGATGACCTATTGATCCACAAAGAAAATTAATTGTTGCATTTACATATTGGGCGTATGGTGGTGCCAAATTGTTACTTGTTAAGCATATCCATTTTTATAATGATTAGTAGGTTAAGTTCATGTTACATAAGGTATCAACACCAATGTATGGACAAGCAATTTAAGGCTTCAAGGTATCCAAAACAAATCTAAGTTGTATGTTTTACTATTATAAATGTCTCATGAGGGAAGACTTTTTCACTCTAAAGTGGTTGTTCTTGATGGTTTACATGTATGGAATAATTAGTCAATTTATGATTGATAAGGGTTTATTGTGGTTAATAAAAGGTTATATATGGGTGGTTAGGTTGACCATAGTTATCTGTTTTTAAGGTGATGATTATGGTAGATTATGGTTTACGATGTTGTCTTTGATCATGTTTGACCATATACATAATATATGACCATTGAAATACTATAGTTGACAATGATTTAGAATACTTGACCATGGATGACAATATTGACCACGGTACACTTTCGTAGAGAAAGGTTGACTATAGTTGACCAAGGTTGATCATGGTTGACTATGATTGAGTACAGTTGACCATGGTTGCCAATTATTAAGCATGATTGACCAAAATGAGCATTTGACCTCTTGGTTGTGGTTACCCATGGTTGACCATATTTGACCTTAGTTAGACCATGTTTTCCATTTGGTTGTCCATGTTGACCATTTACCCAAGGTTGACCACATGACCATGGTTGATCACTTGATCGTGGTTGACCATGTTTTCTAATGTTAACTATAAATGATTATTGTTAACCATGGATGACCACGTTTGACCATGGTGGACCATGGTTGACTTTTCTTTACCATGGTGAACCATAGTTGACTATGAATGACCATGTAGAATATGCATGGCCATGGTTGACTATGGATTCCTATGCTTGCACATGAAAGACTACAATTGACCATAGTTTCCCATGGTTGACTTTGTTTCCCGTGTTAACCATGGTTTATTATGCCATATATGGTTTCCTAGGGTTGTCCATGGTGTAACACCCTCCTCCCACATCTACCCAAGTAACTGACCAACGGGGGTAAACATGTGATGTGAGGCTACTATGATGGGATTAAACCTCCTATGTGACGTTAAGGAAGTGGAATTGACAGAAACATAACAGATAGACCTTCCACATCAGGTATAGGACTCCTAGTGATCCAAGTGGATATTGGTGGCCACCCTCCTATTCCACTTGGACCCCAACACTATCTCCTTCAGTTGTTCAGTTTCCTTAATTGTAGCATAGTTTACTATTTTTGGTAGTTTTTCAGGTCGTGAAATTCCGGAGCCATTTTGAGCCCCTAAACGACATTTTTTGGGAAAAATGGGCAATTGAAAACTTTTATTGATGTTTGCATTTGAAAGTTTAGTACCTGGACATATATTTCTAACAAGGTATTGTGTGTATCAAACAGGGATTGTATGCGAAAATTATGACCATGAGAAGTTGATGTACCAATTTACCCAAAAGGGGCCCATAGTTTTAGCGCTTCATCTCCTAGGGTTAAGCTTTTGGATGTTTAGGGTTTTCCATTGTTTCTCAATAATAAATAGGCCTTCGAGACTCATTTTAGCCTAGTTTAGTGGCATGTAGCCACCACATTTCTTCTTAGAGATTGGTTACCATTGCCTGAGCTAGTTTATTTCCATTTTGTTTGCAAGCATATTTCAGTATTTGATATTAATGAAATGAGTGTTATCTTTGATGCATTTATGTATTTATGGTTATATCTGTGATTTTCTTGCATTCATGTTTAAATTTAGATCACCTAGTAACCATCCCAACCACTTAGGTAACTAGCCCCTGGGCCCCACTAAATTTTTAGAACAATTAACCCCCAAACGCTCCTATTATATGGGCATGCATGCATCCATAAGGCTCTAGATGCTCCGACATCATGTTATCCCAATGTCTAGGGAAAAATTTTCTCAATGCTGTGCTGGTGTCCCTAGGATTTGAGCCACTTTTTGACGCCCAGAGCCTAGGTCATTTTCTATAACTAAATGACATCTTTAGAACAGAAATATAAGAAGGGACTGATGATACAAATGAAATTGCTTTGACAAGGGATTCACTGCACCCCTACTAGCCATGACAGGCATTTTGTCAAATGTATCACAAATATGTACAGGTGTAAACAATATATTTAAGCATAGGGGTCTCATAGTTATCTGATAATCGCTAAGAAGCATTGTTCCCTTATATCATTAGTTGCATTATCATCTATTAGGTCATATATACATTGTTCATTCATTTACCAATCAAAACATGAGGGAAGGCATACATCATCAGTGTCAGGATACATGCTTATAATCAACATAATAACAACAAAAATATCAAGGATACGTCAGCCATAAATTCCACATATAAACCAGTACATTTACACATCAGATATCAAGGAGAGAACCTCTTATTAATGAATCCAAAATCCAAACCGGGATGGGACTACCACATTCCATGGGACCATAGAATGGTTGAGGCAATTCTATCTTCAACCATTTACCCCCTTGCCATATTCCAAGTATGAATGTGAGACTCAAACCAAAATAACTAACCATGGAATCCCAAGGCTAAACTAGCTCACCCCCATTAATAGAAATCATGCTTCACCTTAATTCATCCTAGATCACTAGGCCAACACAATAAACATGTAATACCAGGCTTTACCATGATCTCCACTCGATCACTAGGCCAAAATAAGCATGGATGCCACTGAATTCTCCACCTACAACATGAGGAATTTTCTTGTCTCCTAGTTTCTCAGGCTTTACCACAATCCACATACTGATCCAGGGATCACTAGGCCCTAAACTGAGACACCACCCTCTAGACGTTACTGTATATCCCACCATTCACCTGTAAGGATTCCTAGGCCCACCGAGGCAAAACAAAATTCGACTTTACTGCAACCTACAGTTTTGTTCTGGGTTTACTAGGCCATGTGTTCTATTGTTCATAGATCCACATCACTCAGCTTCAAATCCATCCATAAATCAAGCTCAACCAAAACATTAGAACCCCATCACACCATGGTTATCCGAAAATGGTAACGCTAGGCTGCAAACACTATCACACCTAGAAAAACCCATGCCATAACAACAAATAACCACATGTAATACCATGCATGCCAAATATATCAAGGAAAACACACATGCAAATAGATACCTGCAAAACATCTCATTGTAGCTACTTAATCATGTTGTTCCTTTCTTACTCCTTCCTTCATATTTCCTTCTTTTCCTTTCTTGATCCAAAGCCAAAGCGCTCCAAGAAAACTCTACGTATCCAAGAGTATGTGAGAGAGAGGGAATAATGAGAGAGCTCCATAACCGAATTGACAAAAGGTTACAAACTAATCCTCAGAAGCCTTTTTATCAATTAGGCCTCTATTTTCTTCATTTTCCATTATTGTCCTTGATTTTCCTCCTCACATGCAACCTATGACCTTTCATCTTACTTTTCTCCTAATTTCCATTATTTTCATAAATAAAAGTGCCAAAATTTCCATTTTGCCTTTACAAAGCCTTTGGCATTGCCTTTTCCAAATTTTTTAGCCATAATAAACCAAATGAACACCCACACTAGGATTTCTTGCCCAACATTCAACTTGGAATAAGTGTCCCATTAATTGTTATTATTTTTCCTTTATTAACTTTTATTACATGTAATTTTCACGAGGACTGTTATAGAACCCTCCCCCTTGGGGGAACATTGTCCTCGGTGTTCAATGACACCTATAACCGACAGGACAGCTGAAAACAAAACATATTGCCCATCGAGCTTTATAACATAGCTCGTTGCATTATTTATAATGACCATCTGCTAAAACATGACAAACATATCATTTAACAGACATTTATAACATAGATCATTATGGTATTTATAATAATAACCACATATACACACATACACATTTGCTTCACCCAACAATTAATCATTCTGCCTATTGAGCTTTATAAATCTAGCTTGATACAATATTTAAAATAATATAGACATATACACATATGCACATTTTCTCAACTAGAAAATAAAAGGATACAATTCCTGCATATGAAACAAGGCAATCCAAAGTCTCACACATCCACCCTCAAAGTAATACCATGATTCAACTCCTTCCCAAGAAGTTCAAAATCCACCAAAAAGTCAAATATGTTTCTAATGTCAAACACTATAATCTTGTGCCACTTTTCCTCTCAGTGAACAATTACCGACTCACTGTTCCTGGGTGCACTACCAATGTGCGTCTGATTACATATGACAATGCTAATGACCAATACAAATCCATCCTCGACCTTCCTTTCTTTGGTACATAGTCTCTCGAGAAATCTGGTCATCCCTTTTATGTAGTCACTCACCTTCCAAGTTCCCCGACATCCCCTATCCCAGGGGATCCTTCCCTTGGCAAGGATTCCTCGCATCAAAAATTCAAAAAACCAAGGCATATACCTACCTCAAAACCATCATACTGGTCATTGCATGCTCATGGAAATCAATGGGCATTATTGGGTACTAGTGGCCCTACTCTAGAAGTGCTTTACCAACATATTATTGCATGTTTCAATTCCTTTCAGTGACACTAGTAATTATTGTAGTCAGTTTCAACCAGCCAACCTAGGCATTTATGTGCTTCCTGTACAAAGCACATAACTTCCATTAGATTCAAAATAAATTGAAATAACTTCAAATCATACCTCATCGGTAGCTCGTTAATAAGGTACACTTGAAATCTTGTTTACTTCCTCTCACAACAAGTCAAACTAGCATCTTTGATAAAATTATTATGTATAAACATATCACATCATCTTAGCTCAAAACAAAACCATCATATATCAAAATCATAAATCATATGTTGCCATCAGAAACAAAAATCATAGATCAAATCTAATCATCATAAACCAAAATCATAAATCACATGCATAATAAAACTGAAATAAAATATTGATACTTATCCTTTAATCAATCCTTATCTTCTACCTTTTTCCTTATTTCGTATGCACACCTGATCAGTTTCCACACCTGACAAACACCTTGTTATCACTCCAAGATTTCCATAGTGTTGTCATGTTGTGTTTAAGGAAATAATAGAGGTAGCCACAAACCTACTTTTGAGATCAAGGTCTAGCCTTCCTAACATCAGAGAGGGCTCTCTCTTAATGATTTAAATTTGTTGAGTTAATTGATTTTAGGCTAGTTATGAAAGCTTGATTTGGTTTTGATTTGATTTGTTGGTGGAATTACTGACTTAGATGGATAGTAGACTATCTATTTTCCATTGGGATATGGAGTCAATGTGTCAAGAAAACAAGACTGAATCAAGTTCTAAAGGAAGTGTCCACAGGGCAAGGTAGCAGAGCCAATTCAGATCTTTTAGGCTGAAGGGTGAAGTGGTTTTCAATCGGGATCAAGGAGCAGTTAAGGATTCCTCAAACTGGATAATGAGGGAAATGAAAGAGGTCAATCGAAACTAAGGAGCAATGAATAATTCTCTACTCTAGATATCAGAAGAAAACATCAAAATAATAATAGTTCAGAACGGATCGTAATTAAACATTTTCTGCAATAATAATCCTGTTATAACATTTAAATTTGGAAAACATACAAGTTTATGTTATACTTAAGAAAATAAAAATTTGAACAATTGAAAGATACTTCACTGAAGTTTCCCAAAACATGAATCCTATAATGCAATTCCTTCGTTACTTGTCCAGTCTGTTGACTTGAAAATGGTACAATAAACCCTCAGGTTGTAGATGAGGTCAACTATAGAAATGTTAAGAAATGCACCACCAATACTTCGAATTGTGAAGTATTTATACAAAAACTATTAAAAAATATCCTAATACTGATTTAGGAATTATTCAAGGAAAATGAAATATCTTCATGTAAGAAGATAAAGACAACTATCTAACTAATGCAAGTTGTCCCTATTTATTTGGCTTTGTTGTTTTCTTTCACTGATATTTTGCTGCTTTATCTCTTTTGTTGTTTTGCTTTATGCTGGATGTCCCTTTACTCTGCCTTTGACTTTTAAAATTTGTTTTTCATCTGATACTCTTTCACTTAACTCATTTGTTACTCTTTACTATTTTACCTTGACTGCTCTGTTTTCACTATTTTAGATTTTATTTTCATAGTAAATCATTCAATTTTTCCCAAGACTTTGCATCTAGTAATTTAATCTTTACCATTATTTTTAAGATTTCATCAGTTTCTATGTACTTTGCAAAAGTAGGCTTGTTTATATAGAGATGTTTTACCTCATGCTGGAGGTAAAAGAGGTTCTCAAAAGTCTAATAAATCACTTTTCCAGTAGGAATTCCTTTCATGGAGGAATTGTTGGACTGTTCTTTGGCCACTTCCCTGATTTTCTTGTCATAATCTTCATGTTTCATCAACCTGTCATTAATCACCAATGGATTAGGCAGACTTTTTTGCCTCAAAACATCAAATTTGACCATGAACCTGGCTATTGCTAGCTCCATTGTTTGGCATTTCTCCTTAAGTTGTATCATCAGATTCCTTTTGTTGATTACTTTCTTTACTTCTAGTATGGTTTCTGTTCTGTGAGTTATTCCAAGCTCCAACAATTCATATTTGTTTTTTGAATTAAGGAACTGGATTATTCTTGAGGCTTCTTCTAGCTTATTTCCATTCTTGGCTCTTACCCTTTGAATTGCCTCACCATCTTCTTTGACCAAACCATTATGTTCAAATATCACATGTACAAAAGGCCAAATATCATTAATTGAGTTAATGATGTTGCCTCATAGCTGCTGCTTTTCTTGGGAAAGTGGTTCTTTCAATGTCAATTCTTTATCTAACCTCTATATTCTTTCAGTCAGTATGTTTGACTTATGTGTTTCATATTTATGCATGATTTATACGAAAAAATTTTCATCTTCTAGACTTTTTGTTTGATCTTTAAGTCTATTTATTTCATTTGTTTGGATGGACATATCCTGCATAGTTTTGTTAATTTACCTGCTTCATCACTATGATGAGTTGCAGCTGTAGATGATTCTATAATTGATGTAGTTCCTGGTGTAGTGGGAAGTGTTGTAGTTGTTGGAACTGTTGTTATTTCATTTGTTTGGATGGACATATCCTGCATAGCTTTGTTAATTTACCTGCTTCATCACTATGATGAGTTGCAGTTGTAGATGATTCTATAACTGATGTAGTTCCTGGTGTAGTGGGAAGTGTTGTAGTTGTTGGAACTGTTGTGGCTCCTAAAGCTACTAAAGTAGAAGGAACAGTTGCAGTAACTGTTGGAATAGCAGTGATAAGGATTGATTCCATGTCGGCCTTTTTCTCCTACACTAACTTATCCATCTCATTTTCCTTTTTTGTTAATTGAGAAATTAACTAAAGAATGAAGTTCATCATCTCATCTTTTTGGTTTTGATTCTCTAGAACTTCCTTGGTCCATGGATGTTCAGTAGGAGGCAATTTTAGTTTCTTCTTCAATGCAGCAATGTCTGCATTATTTTTCTTAATGAGTTCTTCTTCACCTTTGACAGTCTTTGGATAATATCCCACTTCAATAACCAATCCTTCTAGTGATTTAATTATATTATCCTTTGCTTGTGATGATGCCTTCTCTAGTTTTAACCGTGCTTTGATATTCTCTAGATAATTTTGTAGTCATTGTACACTCATAGCTTTATTGGTCATAGTTGAGTATAACATTTCTCCTTCTCGCTTATGAATTTCTATTTAGTTTATAGGATGAAAAAATTTGGCAAGAATCTCATAATCTGTCCTTTTGTAATCTACTGATGACTTACGATGTTGTACAGTGGGCTGCAAAAAGGTCATTTGAAATTTTCCTGTCTTATAATAAAATGTAGAAAGAAATTTTTTCTGACTGCCAGGAGTCTACTTCAAGTATTGTGAGTACATTTTAGCTTTTATTTCTTCATTTTTTTGCCTTAATAGCTTTGTATCTCTCTCTAATGTCTATTTCTCTATCCATTGGTTCACTTGAAGAAGGGATTTCAACATTATGCCACTTCTCGATGATTTGAGCACTAGAAGTTGGAGGCTGATGAGTTTCCTTTGAAAGTAATGGAAGTGCATTTTCTTTCATTACAGTGTTTGTATCAATGATCTCAATTGCATCATTTACTTCTTCTTGCTCATTTGCTGGATTTAGCTTTGTTCTTTTTCTATACATAATTTCAAATTTGTTATTTGTTGTATCTTTTTTTTAGCAAGAAACTTCTTCTCTAGTCCTTTTTGCCTTTTTTTCATGTAGGGTTGGAGTATGTAGAATGGAACTAGTATCCATCTGCTCCTCCATATCCAGTAAAGTGTTTTCCAACCACTCTGACCAGTTGACATATCTTTTGATCTCTGGCCTGGACTCATGCATAAAAGGGCTCAATTTGAACTTGAGTCTCAGCTTGTTTATGACACCCAAAGGATCACACTGCTATTTGAAACTATCATTTAACTTCATTTCTTGTAAACATCTTTCTGGTTCCACTCTAGCCTCCCTATTATTGCAGATAAGGGGACCAAGCTAGTTCTCGATTTTATTCTAGGATAATAGAAAATTAACATCATCTGAATTTATGATCTTCCTGATATATTCTAGTGCAAATATCCTCATGGGGAGATATTTGGGTAGCTTATATGGAATGATTTGACATCCATACACCCTAATTTCAGTGTAGTTCTGGTATAAATACCAGTCTCCTTTTCTACTGTGTTTGGACAACTATAAAAATTTCTTTGTTTCATCACTATCCCTGGGTTGATGGCTATTGTTTAGCATGTTCACAACTAGGTGAAAAAATGAATCAATGAAATCCTTCTAGCTGAAATCAGTGGAATATTTTTGTATTAAGGGTGTCCAAAAGATAACACATCTAGGATTTCCCTTAGTGCCCAATTTTTGAACGTTAACTGTAAACCTTTCTGATTAGAAGTGTAGAAACATATGGAACAATACTGAAGAGTATTTGAGTACTCTTTCATCTGGCAATCTGATCAATTGATCATGGATTATGTCTGCTAAGAATTGGGCAAAATTGAAAAATGTAGCTAGAGGGTTGCCAGGGCAAAAAATGGAAAGGAAACCAAGTATAGTGTCATCTACATGTTCATCAATTGTATATCCTAGAATACAGGACAACATGGTTACAGTCTATCTGGCTCTTTCAGAGAAAATGGTGGCAGAATATGGAGGGTTGTCTATAGGAACTTGAGATTTTTCTAGTAGGAAAGTCTGAAAAATTTGGGATCTCTTGGGAAGGTTCAACTTCAAGTACAGATCAATTAGGTTTTAAATATAAAATTGGGCTTCATTATGCTTTGGCTAGAGCTAAAACATTTCATTTATTGATCCTGTAGTGATTGTGAACAAAATTTGCTGGTTAGGAAAGACTATGCCTCTTTGACATGGGAAATAGAAGAGTTGGCATAGGTGGATGATTTCAGGGAACTGTTATACCTATGGGAATAAGTATTTGGGTAAATTTGACTCCCATCGCTAAATATCATCATTCTAGTTGAGGAATTGATCTTTGCTCCAATAGTGGAGTTTTAACAGATTGTTAGGGGAGGTTGTGTCTTTGATTTGGAAATCTCTATCAGCCAATGGGAGGTGGTCAATATCTAGGTGAGGAGTTTGCAGGGGTTTTACATCTAGAATTATTTGGGAAGCCATAGATTTGTTTATTTTATTCAATTTTTTAGTATCTGGCTTAAGAAGTATGTTTAGAACCTTTGGAATAGTGTGAAAAGATGAATAAAATATGAAAAAAGGGTTTTGGATGCAACACCAGATTTATTTAGGTTGGCAAGGCTTTTAAATTGGTTCAATTGATTAACCTATTAGAAATGTTGTGCAAATCTTAGGTACAGGCCTTTGCCACTTCAAGAATACCTAAAAAATGAAGCTTTGGTATGCAAAAGAGTTCTTTGGGGGAAATAGAGGCTTTTTGAGGCTTCAATGGTCTTTATACTACTTCAAATCGGAGTCGGAAACATCTTCTGGTAGAAAAACGCTTAAAATAGTTTAATGGATGTTCTGGCATTGTAGAATAGGTCAGCAGAGGTTCCTTTCTGCAATCCTTAACAAAATAATAGTGAAAAGATTGGAAAGGGCGGCTTTTTCATCTTTAACCAATAGTGTATAATCTTTGTGCACAAGGTTAAATTTAAATAACAGAGTGGTTTCATCTAACGCGAGGAGGCGGTACGGTGGTTTATAACACTGCTTTAAAATGGTAGGGTGGTATTATTTTGGAGGACGTGATATAACATGGGGCTGCCACGTAGCAAAAAGGCACGTCGGGAAAGCAAGTTATCTCGCACACTTTTGAGATGTTAAAGGTCAGACGTCGGGGCGTGCGATATGGAATGCAGGCCGTTGGACCTAGAGGTGGGTGATTGGAGGGTTGTCGGTTGGCAGAGTTGTGAGGGATGAGTTGGGGTGTGGGGTCGGGTTAATTAATAAAGTGGAGATTAATATACTATTTTAATTAAAACTAAGTTTTAATTAAATTAAATATATGGAGGGAGGTTAACTAAGCGGGGTTAATATGATAGCGGGAGTTAAAATGAAGTGGGACCCAATATATATTAAGTGTTACAATCTTTGGATAAATGGGTTTTTCCTGGGTTTTTAAAGGAAATGTGTAGGGGAGGTTGTAAAATAAAGGGGAAAAGGGTTATTTTACAAGGGAAAATGAGACGAAATAAGGGCAAAGGTAAAATGAAGGGGAAGGGGTATTTTTACAACAGGTAAATGAGTTTGGGAGCAAGTTAGTAATATGAAATAAACGAATTGATGCTTTCAATTCCTTGTGAAAACTGCTTCTTCCTACCCATCATTTACCTTAACATTTTTTCTTCATTTACTAGGTGCATTTGAGCTTGGTGGCCCTTTATTTCTTTTTCTTTTATAAGAAAACTATCTAATTCTAACCATATGCCTTTCCAATGGCTCAGATTAAACTTTTGAGCTCACTATTATTCTCTACCTAACTACTAGTATTCCAAGATTAAACAGTTTGGCTAGATCTTGATTGTCTATCTATCAGCATGAAATTTAAAGCATGAATGAATCAAGATTAAACTATTTGACCGTCAAGGATTGTGGCATTTTTGACAAGCTGCACACAATCTTATTTTGCAAAGTAAAGTAAAAAGTAGTGGCATTTGATTTTTCATCACTTTCAAAATATTTTTTTATTTGTTTTTGGCGGGGTTTATACTTTATACTCTTTTTTTATATTTTTCTTTTATTAGTCCTTTGATTTTTCTTTTAGGACTTCACCCTCTTTATAATCTTTTATTTTTAATATGGGAAAACATTTTGCAGAAAGAACAAGTATGTACAATATTACAAGAATAATTATAGTCAATTCAAAATTATGAATCCTATTATTATAGGACCCTAACAGTGGCTCCACATGGGGATGGCATTTCCTAGTGAAATGCCAAGAACTTCAAGATCAGTAGCCATTGAAACTTTGACTATGCTTGCCTTGTAACTACTTTTATGTGATTTTCTTTATTTATACATATGATGCTACACCTTTCAAAGCTTAGGGCCTTCTCTTCAGGCTTCAACCTTAAAAGGTAATCATCCAATCCAATTTAAACTCTTCACTATTATGTACAATGAGGAAGTGAATGAATGAACTAATGTTAATTTGGGGGAAATTAATGCTTCATTGTTCTACCATTGACTGGTCCACCTAGTAGATCTGTTCCACCTAACTGCTTCAATAAAAATGAATTGTTACCTCTGTAACCATAAATGATATAAGGGACTTGCCATAGGAAATCAAATTTACCATGTTTACCTTTTTCTTCTCTTCTGGAATCCCATTTGAGTACTTGGTCACCTATGTAAAAATCATCAGCTTTGCTTTTTTTGTCAAAAATCTTTTTGATTTTATCTTGGACCACTTGGGTTGCCATAGACTTCTTCCCTGGTTTGCTACAAATGTATTGTCTGATTTGTCTTCCTTTGGATATCATTTGGTTCTACTTGCAATTCTTTAATCATTTTCATCACTGGTATTCCTAATGAGGATTGAAAAGCAACATCCATTCCATAGACTAATTGATAAGGAGATGTACCAATGGACATTTTGGTAGTTAGTCTATCTTCCCATAGGGCATTAACCAAATTTTTGTTCGAGGTCTTCTTATTGTCTTCTAACAATTTCTTGATGATATTAACAACAATTTTGTTTGAGGATTCTGCAAGTCCATTACCTTGAGAGTAATAGGTCGTGGAATGGCCAAAGGTAATGTGGTATCAGTTACAAAATTCTAACATTTTCTTGGATTTGAAGGCAACAAGATTATCAGTGATGAGCTTTTGTGGGCATCCAAATCTAGAAAGGATGTTGCTCTCAAGGAATGAAATGATGTCAGAATTTGTGGCTTGTCTAGAAGGGATGTCTTCTATCCATTTAGTAAAGTAATCAATGGCTGTCAAAATCCATTTATGCTAGGCTGCGGAGGGTGGGTGAATTTCCCCAATGAAGTCTAAACCCTATTGTTGAAAAGGAATTTTTGCTAAGATAGGTTTGAGGGGTAATAATGAGAGTTTCTTCTTCCCTTCAAATATTTGGCATTTGTGATAGGAGGTCACATATTTTATGACATTTGCAAAAATGGTGGGCTAGTAAAAAGTTTCCCTTAAAAATTTTATCAGCAATTTTTTCTAGTATAGGTGTCCCCCACAATCCTCTGCATGAAATTCCTACATGACTTTGTTGGCGTCATGTTTTAATAAACAATTTAACAAAATTCCACCATTATCTTTCCAAAATAAAACATTGTCTAGGATACAATATTTCATTGCCTTTGTCTTTAGGAATCCACTTTTAGTTCTAGATAAACTAGGAGGAGCTTGTAAGTTGAGTAAAACAAAAATAATGTTTTCATATCAGGGTGAATCTATGAAAGATTCACTGATTTGTGGAGTTGCCATCTCTTCCGGATCATCTATAGTAGCAATAAAATTTATGTCTAAGGCTTGACAGTTCGATTCATCCATGAGTTTGGCTAAACATTGGCCTTTAATAAATTTTGTAGGCTTGAACTCAATATCATATTCTAGTATGGTGGCAATCCATTTGCCTCTTTTTCCATTAGGCCCATTCTGAGTTAAAATGTCCTTTACAACTAAGTTTAGAACATATGCTATTATGTAAGAGTACATAATATATACTCTGAAATCCTTTACAACTTTCACTAAAGTAAGAGCTTCTTTTTCCATTATATTATAATTCAGTGTAGCATATCTCAAAGCTTTACTAGAGAAGGCAATGGGTTGTTCATAACCCTCATCATTCTTTTGCAACAAGATTGTTGCAATAGTGTGTTTTGAAGCAAATTAAAAAATTATGAAGTCTTTGTTGAAATTAGGACTTATGAGGATAGGTGTTTTAGTAAGGGATTCTTTGATTGCTTTAAAATACTGCTTAGCCTCTATTGTCCACGTAAATGTTGAATCATTTTTTTTCATGTTATTCAAATATCTAATTAGTTTTGCTAAATTAGAAATGAATCTTCTAATAAAATTTATTTTACCTAAGAATGATTGCAATTCTTTAAGGTTCCTAGGATGTCTGATGTTTAGGGTTGCTTCTATTCTAGTTGGATCAATTCTAATGCCCTATTTTGAAATTAAGTGTCCTAGGAGTTTTCCTTCCTCTAATCCAAAAAGTGATTTTTTAGGATTTAGGGATATGCCAAATTTTCTAGATTTAATAAAAACTTTGCTCAAATGATCTATATGTTCATTGTCTATTTTGGAGAATACTATTATATCATCTAGATAAATGACTAAAAAGTCATGAATCTCCTTGGAAAAAGCTATATCCATAGCTCTTTGAAAGGTATCTCCTGCATTCATTAGTCCAAAAGGCATTTTCAAATACATGAAAGTACCCTAGGGAGTGGTAAATATAGTCTTTGCTTGATCCTCTGGTTGAACTAAGATTTGGTTGTATCCAGAAAACCCATAAAGTAATGAGATTCTAGATGATCCTACCACCCTCTTTAAAATATGGTCCATTTTGGGGAGAGGATAGTTATCTTTTAGTGACACTTTGTTTAAATTTCGGAAATCAGAACAGAGTATGATTTCCCCTGTCTTTTTCCTAGTGGTAACTAAGTTAGAAACCCAATCTGGATATCTAATTGGTGTTATGATTTCTGCCTCATACATCCTTTTTACTTCTTTTTCAATCAATGGAATAAGAATTGGATTAATCCTCTTAAGCTTTTGTTTAAAGGGTTTTTGATCTTCTTTGATGCATATTTTATGGTGAATAATGTTGGTGTCATAAGATTTAAGGTCTTCATAACTCCAAGAAAAGACATCTTGAAATTCTTTAAATAGACTTATGTATTTCAACTTTTCAACTAGAGGTAATGCTTTGGATAATTTAATAAGCTTAGGTTTTTCTTTTGTTCCTATATTACATTCTTCTATGTCTGATCTTAAAGGCTTCATTTTTGGTTTTCTATCTACATCATTTGAATCAAACAAATCCTCTAATGGGCTAATCCCTTAGGAAAAAAGTTATTTTTAAGTTTTAAAATCTCATAATCACCATTGATTATTTCTTCTATTTCTACTTTTTCTAAATTATCTATTTCTAATTTAGTGAATTTAGTGGGTTTATTTACATCTACAATATTTATATGTATCTCACTATTCAGGATGTCATCTACTGTACAATCAGTATCTATGTTACAATTTTGGAATTCTCCCTCAACATTCATAAAATTATAGATTTGAGAATCTTGTGAAAAAAATTATGATAGTATTTTAGATTATCAGGTATAACAGGCCTGTGCCTTACCTCTACAATGTATTGGTGAGTGGGCTAAAATGGTAATCTACAAGTGCTAGAAAAAGTAGCCAAGTTGTGAGCTTGCATGTTTTGTTTCCTATGAATAACAACAAAATCAATTTCAAGAAGTTCTTTAATCAGATCTAGAATAGTTTCTCTGTATTGGCTAAGTCTAGGATTATTCATGGAATACTCTCCTTTAATTTGTTTTATGATCAATTCTAAGTCTCCCATGATAGAAACTCTCTTGGCTCCAAGGTTTCTTACAATTTGCAACCCTAAGATTAAAGCTTCATACTCTGCCATGCTATTTGTGCATTTAAAGTTTAATCTAAAGGCATGACCTTTAGAATGATTGTTTTCCATGTTGCAAATCCAAAATCTTGCACATGCTCCTAATCTGTTCAATGAACCATCAAAATCTAGGTGCCACTTAGATTCATCAAATATATTATCATTGTTAGGTTCTTTATGTTTTTCTTCTAAAGTTGTGATTTCATCTTTGCCATTGTCTAAATTATACGAAATAAATGAGTCCAAATCAGAATGCATGGAATAAATAGGGTAATTTTGTGGTCTTTCTGAACTACATACCATATATTTCATCAAAGTTTCTTTGTAAAGCTTTCTTTTCTGTCCAAATACAAAAATGGTAGCACATGACATGTCTAATTGCAGAGATCCTTGTAATTTTGCTCCCCATAAGAAAGATAACAACATACCATATTTAGGTGGAATATCAACAACTACTATGTCCATAATAATACTTTTAATCAGGCCTAGGCATTTGACTTGACTAGAATCAAAGGAAAACACATCCTTGTAGTGTCTAGTGATGTTTAAGTTTAATATTTCCATGACTCTTTAGGCATTAGGTTATGAGATACTCCTAAATCTAACATAGCATTATGTAGGATTTTATCATGAACGTTTAAGCTAAGAATGGAGGAATACACCCTTGTTTATGTTTTCCATTCACTTTTGGACCAAACAATAACTCAGGTTGATCATCATTAAGGTTTACAGCATCCTCGCCTTCACCTATGTCAAGTGTTTTAGTAATTTGTACTTTGTATGATTCATTCACCAGCTTTGTTAAAGGAACTAGTATTTTCAATTTGGCTATCACAATTTTTATATTGAATGGCATTTGAGTTTTGCCTAGTTGAATGATTTCATCTTTAGCAATTTGGGTTTGTGTGCTTTTGTCTTCTTTACCAACACTTGGTAATTCAGTTTGTGTATCAACAGTTTTGCTTTCAATTTTCTTGTTTGGAATAGTTTGAGTAACAGTTAAAGTTTGAGTTTCAACTGAAGTTATGTCTACAATTTTTGGGCTGGAAGCTTTTTGAGTTCCTCTAGGTAGAATTTGTAGAACTTTGGTCACATGAGCTTCTGCTATTTTCTTAGTTTGGGTTTGGACTAATTTCTTAGTAGGATCTTTTGTGTTCTTTTTGCTTCTAAGGCTATATTTTTTGTGAAATTCATAGATAGTAGATTCATAGCCTTGTTTGTAGTCAAAGAACTCTACATATTCTAATTGTAATTGTTGTAACATGTACAATTCCTATTCTTCTTGGGTAAGAAAAATGGCATCTTCGTTGTTTACTCCCATCAAGTTTATCTGGGTGTCCTAGTCTTCTTGAAGCTATTGTGAACCTTCAACATAATTTTCCTAGAAATGTGGCCTAATTTGTTGATCGAGTGTACCTTCTTTTGATTTTCAAGTATTAGGATTTTCCCTAAAGTTAGGATTTCTTATTTGAGGTCCTTGTTGATTTTCCCACTGAGGTTTTCTTTCCATATTATCTAATCTATCCATTAATTTTTCTAAAGCTTTAGCTAAACTATCTCTCTTAACATTTGAAGTGGATGGCTCTTCCTTAATGGTAACTCTCCTCTCATTCCTCATTCTAGCTCATTTAGCCAACAAGTTAGCTTATACACTAATTGCATCACTCTACATTTGTTCTAAAGTTGGAGGGTTTCTTTCTCTCAATTGGTAAGACATATCAGTGTTGAAACCATCAGGAAATTTGATTAGTGCCAAGTCTGGTGGAGGTTCGATATTTGCAAGGATTGCATTATAAATATTGTTAAACCTAATACAATAGTCCTTAACAGATTCATTAGGAGATCTTCTGATGTTTTCATATTTAGACAATATTTGTAAAGGATTTTTCTTTCTTTCCCATATATTGATAAACGATCTATGGAAAATAGTTAAATTAGCAATATGACCAACAAGTAAAGCTTTAAACCATTTCTTGACATCTCCTGCTAGTGTTTGTGCAAATAATCTCATTTGTACATATTCTTCATCAATTTCATGTAATTCAAAATAATCATTCTTTTTATTTACATGTTGTTGTGCAGTATATTGACCAGTACCATCAAATTGAAAGATTTTACTCTGGTAGTCTTAGGGCATGTCATGTACTTGAGCTGGTAAGGTCAAGGGAGCATACCTGGCAGCGATGGCTAAGATTCTAGCTTGGCTAGGAGGTAAAGTGGTAGTACTTGAAGATGGACTTGAAGTGCTTGCAGATGAGCTTGAAGTGCTAGAAAATGTAGCAAAAGTGTAAGAAGATGACTTGAAGTATTTGGGGATGGAAATAAAACACTAGGTTGAAGAGGAAGCTTGGAGATGAATGATTCTATGGAATGAAGTGTAGTGGAAATAATAGATGAGGTTGTACTAAACAGAGATGAATTTACAGACTATGAAGGAATGGTAGAAGGCTTAGGAGTAGCAGTAGTTAGGGTAGCTAATTCAACTGACTGTTGAAAATAGGCTTCATCTATGTGCCTTATCAAAGTTGAGGTTAAAGCATCAATTTTGTCAAAAGTGTCTAGAACATGTTGATCTGAATAACGATGTATAGTATTCTTCTTTGATTTAATAAATTGAATAAAAGTAGGGTCTATTACAATATCATGGACTGAATTTTCAGATTTGCTACAAATCAAAGAATGCTCAAATGATAAATCAAATTGAAAGTCCTCTAAGTTTGATAACTCTTTAGGAAATGAATTTGCTTTGATTAGCTGACTAATGCTTTCTTGACTTTCTACTTTATTGTTCTTTTCTTAAGATTTTTTCCACATTATCAATAATTATAGCAGGGTTTGGATCTGGATGTGCCTTGGTATAGTATGTTCTTTTTGAAGCCACAATTTTAAATTTTTTATTCTTTAATGAAACATTTTAACAACCCTAAAATGGCCTTAAGGTGAAAAGACGAGATTTACGATTTCCTTTAAGGTTTTTTAAACTAAGGACTCATTCCCTAGTATGGTCGCCACTATGTTATCACTCCAAAATTTCCCTAGGGTTGTCATGTTGTGCTTAAAGAAATAATAAAGGTAACCAGGAACTTACTTTTGAGATCAGGATCTAGCCTTCCTAACGCTCAGAGAGGGCTCTCTCTTAATGATTCAAATTTGTTGAGTTAATTGATTTTAGGCTAATTATGTAAGATTGATTTGGTTTTGGTTTGATTTTCTGGTGGAATTACTAACTTAGATTGATAGTAGACTGTCTATTTTCCATTGGGCTATGGAGTCAATGTGTCAAGAAAATAGGACTGAATCAAGTTCTAAAGGAAGTGTCCACAGGGCAAGGTAGCTAAGCAAATTGAGATATTTTAGGTTGAAGGGTGAAGTGGTTTTCAATTGGGATCAAGGAGCAATTAAGGATTCCTCAAACCAGATAATGAGGGAAATGAAAGAGGTTAACCGAAATTAGGGAGCAATGAAGAATTCCCTACTCTCAATATCAGAAGAAAACATCAAAATGAATAATAGTTCAGAACAAAGTGTAATTAAACATATTCTGCAATAATATTCCTGTTATAACATTTAAATTTGGAAAACATACAATTTTATGGAATACTTAAGAACATAACAATTTGAACAATTGAAAGATACTTCACTGAAGTTTCCCAACACATGAATCATGTATTGCAATGCCTGTATTACTTGTCCAGTCTGTTGATTTCAAAATGGTAGAATAAACGCTCAGGTTGTAGATGAGTTCCACTATAGAAATGTTAAGAAATCCACCACCAATACTTCAAATTGTGAAGTATTTATACAAAAACTATTACAAAATATCCTAAAACTGATTTAGGAATTATTCAAGGAAAATGAAATATCTTCATGCAAGAAGATAGAGACAACTATGTGACTAATGCAAGTTGTCCCTGTTTATTTGGCTTTGTTGTTTTCTCACTAATATTTTGTTGCTTTATCTCTTTTATTGTTTTTCTTTATGCTAGTTGTCCCTTTACTCTGCCTTTGACTTTTAAACTCTGTCTTTCATCTGATACTCTTTAACTTAACTGATCTGTTACTCTTTACTGTTTTACCTTGACTACTCTTGACTGCTCTGTTTTCACTGTTTTACCTTTTATTTTCATATCAAATCATCCAACTCTTCCCAAGACTCAGCATCTGGTAATTTAATCTTTACCATTCTTCTGAACATTTCATCACCTTTTGTGTACTTTGCAAAAGTAGCCTTGTTTATAAAGAGATGTTTTACCTCATGCTGGATGTAAAAGAGGTTCTTAAAAGTTTAAGAAAGCACTTTTCCTGTAGGAATTCCTTTCATGGAGGAATTGTTGGATTGTTCTTTGGCCACTTCTTTGATTTTCTTGTCATAATCTTCATGTTTCATCAACCTGGCATTAATCACCAATGGATTAGGTAAACCTTTTTGCCTCAAAACATCGAATTTGAGCATGAACTTGGCTATTGCTAACTCCATTGTTTGGCATTTCTCCTCAAGCTGTATCATCAGATTCCTTTTGATGATTACTTTATTTACTTCTAGTATGGTTTCTGTTCTATCAGTTATTCCAAGCTCCTGTAATTCATATTTGTATTTTGAATTAAGGAACTAGATTATTCTTGAGGCTTCCTTTGGCTTATTTCCATGTTCATCTCTTACCCTTTGAATTGCCTCACCAACTTCTTTCGCCAAATCATTCTACTCAAATATCACTTGTATAGAAGGCCAAATATCATTAACTGAGTTAATGATATTGGCCACAGCTACTACTTTGCTTGGGCAAGTGGTTCTTTCAATGTCAATTCTTTCTCTGACTTCTGTATTCTTTTAGTCAATTAGTTTGACTTTTGTGTTTCATCTTTATGCATGATTTGTACCAACTTATTTTCATCTTCTTTACTTTTTATTTGATCTTTAAGTCTATTTATTTCATTTGTTTGGATGGACATAATTGGTATAGATTTGATTAATTTTCTTGCTTCATCACTAGGATGAGATGCAGCTTTAGATAATTCTATATCTGAGCTAGTTGTTGATGTAGTGGGAAGTGTTGTAGCTATTGGAACTGCTGTGGCTGTTGAAGCTACTAAAGTAGAAGGAACTATTGTAGTAACTGTAGGAATAGAAGTGACAGGGATTGATTCCATGTTGCCCTTTTTATCCTGCACTAACTTATCCATGTCATTTTCCATTTCTGTTAATTGAGCAATTAACTAAACAATGAAGTTCATCATCTCATAGTTTTGGTTTTGATTCTCTAGTACTTCCTTGGTTTACAGATGTTCAGTAGGAGGCAATTTTAGTTGCTTCTTCAATGCAATAATGTCTACAATCTTTTTCTTAATGATTTCTCTAGCTCCTTTGACATTCTTTGGATAATATCCCACTTCAATAACCAATAATTCTAGTGATTTAATTATGTTATCCTTTGCTTGTGAGGATGCCTTCTCTAGTTTTAACTGTGCTTTGATATTCCCTAGAGAATTTTGTAGTTGTTGTACACTCATAGCTTTTTTGGTCATAGTTGAGTATAAAATTTCTCCTGCTTTCTTATGAAATTCTATCTGGTCTATAGGATGAACATCTTTGGTAGGAGTCTCATAATATGTCCTTTTGTGATCTATTGATGACCTAGGATGTTGTACTATGGGCTGCAAAAAAGTCATCTACATTTTTCTTGTCTTATAATAATATGTAGAAAGTAATCCATTATGACTGCTAGGAGTCTGCTTCAAGTACTGTTAATATATTTCAGCTTTTATTTCATCATTTCTTGCCTTAATATCTTTGTATCTGTCTTTGGTGTCTATTTCTCTATCCATTGGTTCACTTGAATAAGGGATTTCAACACTATGTTGCTTCTCGGTGATCGAGCACTAGGAGTTGGAGGCTGATGAGTTTCCATTGAAACTAATGGAAGTGCATTTTCTTTAATTATAGTGTCTGTATCAATGATCTAAATTGAATCATTTACTTCTTCTTTCTCATTTACTGGATTTGTCTTTTCTCTTTTTCTATACATAATTTCAAATTTGTTATCTGTTGTATCTTTGTTTGAGCAAGAACTTCTTCTCTAGTCCTTTTTGCATTTCTGCCCTGTAGGGCTGGTGTATGTAGAATAGAACTAGTATCCATCTGCTCCTCAATATCCAGTAAGGTGTTTTCCAACCACTCTGACTGCTTGGCATATCTTTCAATTTTTAGCCTAGACTCATGCATAAAAGGGCTCAATTTAAACTTGAGGCTTAGTTTGTTTATGACATCCAAAGGATCATACTGCCATTTGAAACTATCACTGGACTTCATTTCTTGTAAACATCTTTATGCTTCCTCTCAAGCCTCCCTATTTTTGCAGATAAGAGGACCAACCTGGTTCTTGATTTTAAACTGTGTTTTCTTCTTGGATGATAGAAAATTAACATCATCTGAATTTATGATATTCCTAATATATTCTAGTGCAAATATTCTCATGGGGAGATATTTGGGCAGCTTATATGGAGTGAGTTGACATCCATACACCCTATTTTTAGTGTAGTTCTGGTATAAATACTAGTCTCCTGTTGTACTATGTTTGGACAATTATAAAACTTTCTTTATTTCATGACTGACCCTAGGTTGATTGCTATTGTTTAGCATGTTAACAACTGGGTGAACAAATGAATAAATGAAATCCTTGTAGCTGAAATCCGTGGAATGTTTTTGTATTAAGGGTGTCCAAAATATAACAGATCTAGGATTGCCCTTAGTGTCCAGTTTTTGGATGTTAATTGTAAACATTTCTGACTGGAAGTATAGGAACATATGGAAAAATATTGAAGATTATTTGAATACTCTTTCATTTGGCAATCTGATCAATTGATCATGGATTCTGTCTGCTAAGAATTGGGCAAATTTGAAAACTATAGCTGCAGGGTTTCCTAGGAAAAAGATAGAAAGGAAACCAAGTTTAGGCTCATCTACATGTTCATTAGTAGTATATGCTAGAATACAGGACAATATGGTTACAATATTTCTGGCTCTTTCAAAGAAAATGGTGGCAGAATATGGAGGGTTGTCGGTAGGAACTTGAGCGTTTTCTAGGAGGAATGTCTGAAAATTTTGGGATCTCTTGGGAAGGTCCATCTTTAAGTACATATCAATTAGATTTTCAATAGAAAATGGGGCTTCATTAGGCTTTAGATGGATTTGTAACATCTCATTTATTGATCCTACAGTGATTATGAACAAAATTTGCTGGTTAGGAGAGATTATGGCTCTTTGACTTGGGAAAAAACAGAGTTGGCATAGGTGGATGATTTTAGGGAACTAGTATACATGTGGGAACAAGTACTTGGGTAAATTTGACTCCCATCACTTAATATCATCATTCTGGTTGAGGAATTTATCTTTGCTCCAGCAGTGGAGTTTTAACATATTGTTAGGGGACACTATGTCTTTGATCTGGAAATCTCTATTGGCCAATGGGAGGTGGTCAATATCTAGGTGAGGATTTTGCAGGGCTTTTGCATCTAGAATGCTTTTGGAAGCCATAGATTTGTTTATTTTATTCAATTTATCACTATCTAGCTTAAGAAGTATGCTTAGAACCTTTGGAATAGTGTGAAAAGATGAATACAATATGCAAAAAGGGTTTTGGATGTAAGAGCGACTTTCTTTAGGTTGGGAAGGCTTTTAAATTGGATTAAACTATTAGAAATTCTATGCAAAGCTTAAGTATAGGCCTTCGGTACTTCAAGAATACCTAGAAAATGAAGCTTTGGTATGCAAAAGGGTTCTTTGGGGGCACTGGAGGCTTTCTGAGGTTTCAATGGTCTTTATATTGCTTCAAATTGGAGTCGGAAACATCTTCTAATAGCAAAAGGCTTAAAATTGTTCAGCAGATGTTCTGGCATTGTAGGATAGGTCAGTAGAGGTTCCTTTATACAATCCTTAACAGAATAATATCGAAAAGATTGGAAAGGGAGAATTTTTTGTTTTTAACCAACAATGGTTAATCTTTGGCCATGGGGTTAAATTTAAATAGCAGGGTAGTTTCATCTGAAGTGAGGAGGTGGTAAGATGGTTTATCACATTGCTTTAAAGTGGTAGGGTGGTATTATTTTGGAGGACGCGATATAACATGGGTCTGCCATGTAGCAAAAAGGTGGCCAGCGAAAATGGCTTACCTCGCTCACTTTTGAGATGTTAAAGGTTGGACGTCGAAGCGTGAGATATGGAATGCAGGCCATTCGATTTGGAGGTGGGTGACTGGAGGGTTATTGGGTGGCGGAGTTGTGATGGATGAGTCAGGGTGTTGGGTTGGGTTAATTAAGAAAGTGGAGATTAATATATTACTTTAAGTAAAACTAAGTTTTAATTAAATTAAATATATGAAGGGGTAGAGGTTAATTAAGCAGGGTTAATATGAAAGGAGGAGTTAAAATGAAGTGGGACCCGATATATATGAAGTGCTGCAATCTTTGGATAAATGGGTTTTTCCTAGGGTTTTAAAGGAAATGTGTAGGGGAGGGTGTAAAATAAAGGAAAATAATGGTTATTTTACAAGGGAAAATGAGATGAAATAAGGGCAATGGTAAAATAAAGGTCAAGGGGTATTTTTACAACGGGTAAATGAGTTTGGGAGCAAGTTAGTAATATGAAATAAACCAATTGATGCTTTCTATGCCTTGTGAAAATTTCTTTTGCCTACCCATCATTTATCTTAACATTGCTTCCTCATTTACTGGGTGCATTTGAGCGTGGTGACCCTTTATTTCTTTTTCTTTTGTAAGAAAACTATCTAATTCTAACCCTATGACTTTCCAATGGCTTAGATTAAACTATTGAGTTCATTATTTTTCTCTACCTAACTACCGATCTACCAAGATTAAACAGTTTGGCTAGGTCTTTATTCTCTATCTATTAGCATGAAATTTAAAGCATGAATGAATCAAGATTAAACTATTTGACCATAATGTATTGCGACATTTTTGACAAGTTGCACACAATCTTATTTTGTATGGTAAAGTAAAAAGTACTGGCATTTGAATTTGCATCACTTTCAGAATCCATTTTTTATCTCTTTTATGTGGGGTTTATACTTTTTAATCTTTTTCTTTTATTAGTCCTTTGATTTTTCTTTTAGGACTTCACCCTCTTTACATTTTTTTTATTTTTAATATGGGAAAACATTTTACAGAAGGTAAAAGTATGTACAATATTACAAGACTAATAATGGTCAATTCAAAATTATGAATCCTATTATTATAGGACCCTAACACACCCAATGCTTTCTCCTCAACCAAGTGCACGTACACATAGTGTGCATCACACACATACAACCACATATGACATACAACACCATGAAATACATGCACCTACACCCAACATACCACACATACACTTACACCCATTGTACAACACAACACAATACATGCTCCTACATCCAATGTACAACACAATACATATACGTACATAGATTACAACACAATGAATACACATGTCACGGTACCACAACTACACAATGCACATACATAGGACCACATGCCTGCAACACAACGTGTCCAACATGCATATAATACCACATGTACACTAGTACCATATGTTCAACATGTACACAGTACCACTGTACATAGCACCACCAACACAGCATGTGCACATTATCACATGTACATGGCACCACTTGCACAATGTGTACACAATGCCACACGTACGTTGTACCACCTATACAATGTGTACACAATGCTAGACGTACATAAACCCATATGCACGACATGTACACGACACCACATGTACACAACACCATATACATGACATGTTGGTTTTAGCCATGTACATAAACTACCTGCAAAAGAATTCTTAAGAACAGAAAATATACAATGGCAAGAAACACAAAGTAAATACATGGAGATTTTATCCTGGATCCCAAAATCGGGACTACTAGATTGAATTTTCATAATATTCCTTTTAATGTTACAATACATATATATAAATTCTGAAACATTCATAAACCCCAATCCATTTATCCTAGATTATAACATAACCCCAGTTCCCTTGACCGGATCTACAAGATACCATGGGCAGAAAACATCATGCCCAATACCATGTGCAAAACCCATGCACAAAACCATAAGTATGTTTTCCCACTTAATATAGGGTTGAAAAAAATATTCCAGGGGTTTTTTCCTACACCTCGTAGAGGGGGGTTACCTCCCCCCTCAAACACCCCAAACCGGGGAGCTGCCACCCCCTACATTGGGCATGGGCCTAGTCCTGGAAACAAATAACACACACCCAACATTCTCCCACTTGTTGTTTTCTTTCTACACATGGGGTCACAGGAGAGTTTAGTCATTGGTCCAACCCTGCAATGCCCATTGTTTCTCTACACCAAGAAAAAATCTCAGTGCACATAGACTTTGTCAATGCATCTGTAACATTCTTCAAAGTATCCACCTTTACTAGCAACACCTTTTTTTCCTCAACCATATCCCTCACAAAGCAATATTGAACATCAATGTGTTTTTTCTTTGAATGATAAGCATGGTTCTTTTCCAAGACAATTGCACTTTGGATATCACAGTCTATCCTTATAGCTCGTTGTAATAACCCCATACTTGAACAAAATCTTTGAAAACAAACTACTTCCTTTCTTGCATGAGTGACTATCATGTATTCTTCCTATGTAGTCAAAAGTGCCACTACAGACTGTCGCTTACTCATCCAATTGACTACACCTCTAAATAGGTTAAACACATACCCACTTGTAGATCTTATTTGATCTAGATCTCTAGCCCAGTCTGCGTCAACAAAGCCACGAATGTCCAAAACTCTATCCAATCCTGGTCTTCCTTGATAGTACAAACCATAATCACTAGTGCCACACAAATACCTGAAAACCTGCTTCATTGTTGTCCAATTCTCCTTCCTTGGTTTTGACATAAACCTGCTGAATACTCTCACTACATGTGAAATGTCTGGTCTAATATAGACATTTCATACATTAGGCTATTGATTTCATTGGCGTATGGAATACGGGACATGTCCTCTTCCCCTTCTTGTGTCTTGGGATATTGTTCAACGAATAAATTTATACCTATAGGAATAGGAACCTTCACTAGTTTACTATCATGCATATTAAACCTCTACAATATTCAACATACTTTCTTTAGTTTAGCCAGAGCTTCCTCTTTGTCGATCTTGTTTAATTTCCATGCCCATAATATAGTTTGTAGCTCTAGGATCCTTCATGTCACATTTGGAGGACAATTAGGTCTTCAAATATTAGATAGTTTCTTTTTAATTTCCAATCAGCAACACATCATCCACATACCAGACCAAATAAATAACACCAACGCTAATTAATTTAAAATACACATAATGATCCACTTTTCTTCTAAGGAAGCCACGTCCCCATATATATGTATCAAATTTCTGATACCACATCCTTGGTGCGTATTTTAAACCATACAAAGACGTTTTTATCCTTCATACCAGTGTTGGCTTGTTTTGGCCTAGCCCAGGTTCAGAAGAGTTATTAGCCAAACAAATCCCGCACTACTGGCCCTTTCAGCAACAGTCTGCAGAGAGCGAACTGAAATCTCACCCTAGTTAGTAGGGGAGGGTGTTGGAACCAAGTTTCCACACCCTTGGGATGTCTTGATGTGGTTTGGAGGGGTCACAAATCATTTTGTGGCCTTGCACCACTCTGTACTGTTGTCGGGCTTCCATGTAGATCTGCACAGATGCACTTTATTATGAGTTTATTACAGTTCTGATATTCTTCTTACATTGTTTAAGAAAACATTTAATAAGAAAACCCAGTGCATGCAATCATAATTCTTAAAGATAGTGCATAAATTTAGAACATAAGCAACAGATAGATTTTCGATAAAGCAAAAAGTGATTTAGAAATTCTTATCTTTATTTATATTTTGTCAATACAACTAGATCCGCCCTGTGGACTCAGCTGCAAGGGTCCACACACATATCTACAGACTCTATCGGGTCTCTGTGCAAATAGCTGCAGAGCCTCTATCTATCTACCAACACCCTTGAATCAGACTTACAGACGTAGAGAAAATATTGCCTTTAAAAACCCATAACATTCAAGATCAAAACTAAAAAATGACTTCTAACCATAGACCCTTGCTCTATTTATACATTTCCATGGTTGACGGACCATGGATAGGCCGACTCACTTTCTATTTTCTTGCATTATTTTCGGGTAGACAACCCTTTGACTTGACTCATTACAATTCACACTTTGTGCACCTCATGGAGCCTTTACCATACTTTTACCCAAAATTGTGGGCTTTGAGCCCCAAAACTGTTACACGGGGCCTCTACTACCCCAACAGGCCCCCAACATAATCATCATGACTTGTCCCGAGTCGCTCGGTTGGTGCGGAAATCTTTGCGCAGAGGTCATTCAACAACTTCTGCGCTTCGCTTACACTTGCAACAAAATCTTCCACCATCTGTTGTACCCATTGTACGTGAGCTACTGATGCATCCGTGTCCATTTCAGTTGCTTTTCCAGGTTCATATATTACCTGCATCTGTGCTAACTTTCCCTTGATGGTGGTGGAGACAGTGAATGCCTTATCAAGCCAAGGCTGGATGCGTTCTTTAAGCACTGCTTCCTTTTGCCGAGCTGCGTCAACTTGTGCCTTAAGAACCTAGGCCTCCCTCATTTTGGCCAACCACTGCGTGATGGCGACCGTCTGCGCAATCAACCGAAATTTTTCATAAGCCTGCTGTAACTCTCGCACTTCTATCTCTACTTGCTATATTGTTGGGTCTTCCTAGAGGGATGTGAGCGTAAGGAGGGACTAATCAAACAGTCCCGAGAAATCTTGGATAGCGCGCTTTATCACTTCCAATCCTGCTTGAATTGCATCGTGGCACTGCTCTCCAACTTTTGAGGGTGTGGGTGGCTGCACCTTCAGTCTTAGCTCCGTAATTTGTAAATTTAATTCCCACTGAGCTTTCATGGCCTGCTCTTGGGTCGTATAGAATCCTGCGGCCATGTGATGAATCTTGTTAGTTGTTGGAAGTTTCATTGGGATAGCCAACTCTGGTACCTTCTTGTAGGCCTCCGCCACAGCCTGTTCCACTTTCTGGTTGTGTGTGACCAAGTCATCGTACTATAGACAAATCTGCTCCAGATTCGCCTTGTGCTCCATTAAGATTTGGAGGGTGCGGTCTTCCCTAGCATGAAGCTTAGAAGTTACCCCATCATGTAGCTGGTATAGGGTGTCTCTAGGAAGGGTGGCCAAATTCAACCCCCATCTTCGCATGTCACCTTCGGCTTCTGCTAGGATAGTTCTTGCTGGAAAGACTAATGTGTTCATTGTGTGGGTGCGCACCACCTGCTCGGCTGCGGTTGTGTCCTCTGCTAGGTTTGGTATCATCCCTCCTAGGGGTTGCACCTGTAATGCCTAAAATTGCACTTTGAGCTCCCCCAACACAGTTTTCTGCTCTGTCATCAGCTCCTCCAACACACCTGTAGTGACATTGCGCGCCGGTTCACTACTGTCAAGAAACTCTTTCTCCAAAGTCTTTGCTATTTTTGAGTTTTTGCATGTATTTGGCGTTTCCTTGATGCATGACCTCTTGGCTTTGGTAGATTTTGTGGGAGGGTCCATGCATTCCTTTGTCTCCATTTCCCTCGGCATGTCTTGTTCCGAGGACATTTCCTGATCTTCCATAATCTCTTCGACTATTACTTCCTTGGTCGCCTCCTGCTACGAAGCTCTCTTTTGTCCCTAACATTTCCTTTCCACCAGTTTAGTGAGTCGCAGCTGGATTTCCTTCTTTCGCTTCTGTGCTGCCATCCTTTCTAGCACAGCCATATCTGGGGCACACCACTCAAGAGGCCATGCTACCAGTACCTCATAAATTGCATTGTTCGTTGCAATGAATGGAAGCTTTATCCATGTTTGTTTTCGATCCTTCTATGCCCGGATATATAAGTTATGTATGTCCTCTTTGAACTCAGCCTTGCTTTGCAAATTGTTGTATACTATCGGGGACAACCGCGGTCTGTGAGCGATCCATGTTTGGATACTCACCTCCATGAATATCCAAAATACCTTGATGTCACGAACCCTCGTCGCGTCCCTTGTAGCCCAAAGCGAGTTATACCACACTGCTTTAGGTAGGTTCTTCTCAAATCTAGGAAATTGGCTACCCTGCAGTAGTTCTCCTACAAACAGAAGGATTGATTATAGCAACCATGCATAGTGGAAAGTCTTACCTTTCTCTTGTGCTTCCTTACAATTGGTCAAAATTTCGTTGCATAGAAACTGCGCCTAGTTGAATTGAACCCCTTCTGCACACTGTTCCACAGGCGCAATGACAAGGGTTGGCACCTCATCTACTCAACATTTCCTCATGAGTTTACTGGCCAGTAGTTGGGTGGAAACTTGCACCCCTCGGTCTTTAATGCTTGCTATGGCATATCCATGCTTCAGCTTTTCAAACTTATATTTAGCCTTCATTGCTTCAGCGAGACCCCCATCGCTACTTGTGCTGGCTATGTTTGCGGGGTCATTCCCTTTAGTAGGAAGATGGGTAATTCAATGTACTAAATCAGCCATGATGGGAATCGGTTCCTCCAACCAGAGATACCCCTCATATATTAGACATAGTAACTATCAGATAACAAAAATGGTGATGGCCACGCGGTGATAGTTGGGTATCCACCTCAGATTTAGTAATCCAGCCTTCTCCACACCCTGTAACCACATCCGCTGCAGTAATTTCTCGACGGCCAATTGAGTGAACTTCTTGCTATCTGCAAGATCCCAATCTTCGAACTTGATATTGGGTACTCAACTCATCGACAAGCCATCAAACCTTATCTCATATGGGAGAAGCGGGGTCTAGAACGTATTCTTTGCGGCATCCAGGTCCTTCGATATCTTGGCCATCCCATTCCATGGAGAGGTATATGGTGGTAGCAAAGGTATTTGGACAACATACTCTACTTCTTCATCTTGTGCTTCAATCTGAGTGATTAAGGCCTACAAATCTTCCAAATCCTCATCGATTTTAGTGGTGATTGCTTTGCCCTTTTCTGTCACTGACAATTTACTGAATCTTGGTGATACATGGACTGGCCCCATAGTTTGCTTATCTTTCCAGGGTCACGGTGTGCGTGGGGACTTTGAAACTTTGGGGGAAACAACCACCTCTTCTGGGTCCTCCTGGGTCAGATGTAGTTCTTCCATGAACCTTGCTCGGGTCCTGGTCATGGTACTGATGGGAAGCCTGATAGCTGGATGTTTGCTATTCTGTATCAGCTCAACTCTCAAATATCCCAGTGTTGTCCAAGGGATTTTGTAGGAACATGTGAGTTTGAATGTAACCCTTCCCTCCACTTTTAACTCATTACTATCTTCCTAGCGGTGGGTATTTTTGTATCTATCTCAGAACTTCTGCCTTAATGACCTACCGCTTGCTCCTTTCTTCCATAATTCAAACTTCTTGTCATGAATAGTGACGTTAACAGTCACCTCCAAACCTTTCCACGTGGCAATGCAACCCCTTAGGCACAGGCGTGATCTTGCTGACTAACTGGCCCTGCATGGACCCTTCTTTCTGTGCAGGCCTCTCATAGACTTGTTTATAGTCCCTTGCCTTCTTTCAACTGCTTGGGGTGCTGAGACTGTGCTTTCCACAGCTAGTCAGGTGGTCGCGCCCTAGGTGCGAGATTTCAGCTTCCCTACTAGCCTGGGCTGCAGGCACCTTTTGAGTGCCTTCATATCTGTTATTCCCTCGTTGGTTGTTGCATATGGTACATTCCTCTGTTGGTGTAGTCGCAGCCATCATAGTAGGGTCGTAGCTCATTTTAGTACCACGGCAGACCTGGTTTCCTTAATTGTAAATTCGCGTGGTCTGCTTGTGCGACGCCAATTGTCAATTTGTTGATTCCTTCCTCCAACCTCATGCTTTTCTTTCTCAGCCATGCCCATTCTTCATCTATTTCACGAAGCTTGTTGCTACCGTGCTCATTCTTGGTTCCCTCTTATCTTACCATTGATAAAATCACATTTTCCCCCCGCCTTCTGCTGATGGTCTCATAGGCCCATCAAACCCTTGGTATCTATAGATTCCTAGTGGGTCATCTTATCATATGGACGTTATTCTTTCTCCCCCCTGTTTTCTTGCTAGATTTGTCATGACCAGCTGGCAGAATGCATTGTTACAGTGAATTCAAATATTTGTTTCTTAGTTGGTTAGGTGGTTGCACCACATCCACCTGCACTTGACACTACTGATGGATGCTCACCCTGCTTTGTCCTTCAAACCATACGCATGCCTTTATTCTGCATTCTCACCACTTTCTTCTAATCTTTTGGTGTGTATTCCACCCTTGTGCAATTGTGGCACCCATCGCCCCTATTTGTGCACCTTGCTGCTTCTGTTCCCAGCTTTTCATTTCACAACAGTCAACAAGTTCCTATGCTTTCATGGCACCGCCATCTGTTGGTAGCTCCCTTGCTTCTATCATTACCTAGCGTAGTGATCTAACCATAATATTACAATTTAGTGTTGTTACCTCATGTAGTTAGTTCTACCATCACTCAATCTCTTCATTTGAGTTTGACGTGTAGGAACTGTCTCGTTCCCATGATATTTTTCCATCTGCCATCAGATTCACCTGATCCTGATCTTGCACTGTGATCTGGTAAATACAGTCTAGTTCATCATCACTGTCCTCATCGTGCACATGCTCAACATAGCGTGCCACTTTGGCTGGGTCCAGCAGAACCACTATGTGGAGGGACTTCTTCTCAAGTATCATTTTTCATCACTTTAAGTTGATGACCCCATTCATATTTGTAGCCCAATCTATCGCTAACAATGTAGGATATGGGTTACTGTCATCCATAATTTCTATTACCTCAAAATCTGTTTGTGTACTCGCACCTTCAATATCTACTATGACTCCGTGCAGTGTCCCCATGGGAAAGATCTTTTGTTGGTTTGCCATCCGTAATTGAATAGGATACCATTGTAGCACAGGCCTGCCCATACGCTCCCAAGTCTGTTTAGGTAGCACATTCACATCTGACCCTAGATCTAGAATGAGCTGATCCATCTCATAATCACAAATTTTGGTAGTCAACCGCATTTCCCGCTTGGTGCGCAAAGCATGCTTGCTTAGTTTCTAGATCATGCACGGTTCACCCAATCCTACACACCTAGTTATAAACTCTTGCAATCCCTTAACTACTTTATTTTCCTATAGTAGCTTCATGCATGTCTCTAAAAAGGTAGTTAACATAGAAGGATCCATTTCTGGCTTAGCTTGATCCTTGCTACCTGAAGTAGAAGCCTCCGCGAAGCTCTTCTTAGCCTCCATAAATGTTTCCTTAGCATGTTCCAAATCAAACTCAGGTTGCTTTGTAGGGGCCTTGTGAACTAATGTATCCTCCTCAGGTTGCTCCCCTTATCCTCTCTTGTAGTGGCACCGCTTCTGAGCATCATGTTCACATTAGGGTCCTCTTCGCACAGTTTAACCTTCATCATTTGGACATTCTGAGTGGGAGTAGTCTGAAGCACCCCTTTTTCATGCATCTGTGCAATTAGTGTGGGGCAATCTACTGCTTCATGGTCAAATTGGTAACAGTGCAGGAAACATGTTCTGCTTGCGTTTGTGCAATCACACGCATAGTGCCTCGATCCTCCACAATTGTAGCAAATTAATTGTCCATGCCCTCGTCCAGGGCCCATTCCTCCTCGTCCTTGTCCACATCCCTAGAATCCACCACGCGCTAGTGCTGCAGCTGGATCCTGACCTTGCGCCTCAGTCTGCATCTTGTAAGCAAATGTCTGATCCATCAACAACATATAACTTCGGCAATTTCGTTTGTCATGGCCCATCAATCTACAAAAATTGAAAAATAGCTATTTGGGGGGGGGGGGGTTGTATCAGTTTCTTGAATAGATGATAGTTGTCCATGGCATGCTTTCCTCCCACCTGACAGATCACACACCAGAGTGCGGGGGCCGCGCTTGACCCCACTTGTGCCTCTGGTCGCAATGGCATTAGTCCCCCCCTGCCAAATAATTCACGAATATAAGATATTGATCCTTATCATGGTCCTAGCCCTTACATTTTATGCACCACCACACTTTGTGCGCCTCTGATCGGGGCACCTTAACTTGTCTTAAACATTTCATTTCTAAGCATAGGTTTTGTAGTTGCACGTGGATTTGCTGAACTCCCAACCTTAGATCCTGTATTGGAGTTTCATGCAACCTCATTGTTGTCTCTAATGCTTTAGCTTAGGTTGAGATCTTTTGCTGTGATAGTGTCATCCTCAGATGTGATGTTAAAGACACCACAAACCAAGCACAGTGTTGCACATTCGTTAATGTCATGTTAGCCTCACAGATTTTACTCTTCAATCTCTGATTTAGATCCCACATGGTTTCACCAGGTAGCATCACGATCTCCTTGAACCTGATGATCGACGACATTTCTGATTTTGGTCGGCTAAATTCTTTGTTCAATGCATCGTGGATCATCGCTATTCCCACATTTGGGTGATCGCTTGAGTACTTTAAATACCACATCAACACACGGTGCTACAACGCACTTACCAGAGTGGTCGTTTTGATGTTATCATCTGTAACACCTTGGGCTTCCCATACAGCCTTTACCACGAACCAGAACTGATCTGGTTCCTCATTTCCTATGCCTCTAAATACCAGCAACTTGATTGCACTTGCCATTACAAGCCTCGGTGGTGGCAGAGGTGGGGTAGGTGAAGATGGGTTTGATGTAGGTGAAGTAGGTGATGGTGTGGATGGTGGTGGTATCAGTGGAATGCGTTGCTTTATCAATCAGACTTTGCTTCTTGGAGAGAACCCTGTGAGCTCCTCCTCACTTTCTCATGAAAGAGAAATCAAAAGACTGTTTTCTAATCCTTTTCTCCCTCGGTAGCCTCTTCCGCTCCCCGTTACCCCAGACATCAATTGATGCACATAACCCGTTTTTCACATAACAGCATTTTAATCCAAGTATTTAGCGATTTGATGTACTTACCCCGCGGTCCTTGGAGAAAGCGCCTTTCTGCTTCGTTGTAGCTCACAGTTGTGTCTATTGCAAATTCGGTGATAGACCCTCCTATTATTTGATCCAACTAGTGATATACTGCCCATGTGATTTTATCTTCAGATGCTTCCAACCTATGCACCAACTCTGGCATCCACACGATGGGTTGATCCAGTCTGCACCTTCCCTCACTATCAGTTAGCCTTGCGATCCACTCGTATAGTTCTGTCGAGAAGGACGCGAAGAAGATCTCGTGGATTTCTATGTATATGTAGCAATCTAGCCACCTTTCCTCAGATATCCATGGATTTTTGTTTTCCTGTACCATGAACTCGTACAACTTTTGATCCAACCAATCTTTAAGATCTTTCTTCGTAGGGTTCCAATGTTCTGACATCGGACATCCCTTAGTCAGATCCCAGTCCCAGCAACAGAACCATTTTTTTTCTTGTTGGGGCTTGGCCTAGGTTTGGAAGAGTTATTAGCCAAACAAATCCCACACTACTAGCCCTTTCGGCAATAGTTTGTGGAGCATGAATAGGAGTGTCACCCAAGGTAGTAGGGGAGGGTGTTGGAACTAGGTTTCCACACCCTTGGGATGTCTTGATGTGGTTTGGAGGGGTCGTGAACCATTCTGAGGCCTTGCACCACTCTGTATTGTTGTCAGGCTTCCACATAGATCCGCACAGATGTGCTTTCTTATGAATGAGTTTATTACAGTTCTAATCTTCTTCTTACAACCTTTAAGCAAACATTTGATAAGAAAAGCCAGTGCGCGCAATCATAATTCTTAAATATAGTGCATAAATTTAGAACCTAAGAAACAGATAGATTCGCGATAAAGCACAGAGTGATTCAAAAATTCTTATCTTTATTTATCTTCTGTCAATACAGCCAGATCTGCCTTGGGCACTGAGCTGCAGGGGTATGTGCACACAACTGCAGACTCTACCAAACCTCTGCGCACACAACTGCAGAGCCTCTATCTATATACCAACACCCTTGACTTGGACTTACAGATGCAAATAAAATATTGCCTTTACAAACCCATAACATTCAAGATCAAAACTAAAAATTGACTTCTAACCATAGAGCCTTGCTCTATTTATACATTTCCATGGCCCGCAAACCATCGGCAGGGCGAATCACTTTCTATTTTCTTACGTTATTTTTGTGCAAAAAACACTTTGAATTGACTCATTAAAATTCACATTCCATGCACCTCATGTAGCCTTTACCATACTTTTACCCAAAATTGTGGTCTTTGAGCCCCAAAATTGTTATGCGGGGCCTCCCCTACCCCAACAACCAGTTCTTTCTTACCCTTCACCTCAAATTCTCCAGGTTGCTTTATGTAGATCTCTTCTTCCAGGTTCCTGTGGAGAAATGATGTCTTCACATCCATCTATTCTACCTCAAAATAAAAAGCAACAACAACAGATAAAAGTAATCTAATCGCTACTACCTTGGCAAGAAAAAAAAAATCACCAAAATCAATTCCCGACACCAAGGAAAAACCTTTTGCTACAACTTGAGCTTTCTATTTCTCCACCTTGCCTTCTGCATTCATCTTCTTCTTAAACACTCATTTGCTTCCAACAGGTTTCCTTCCAGCCGAAAACTCCACCAGATCCCAAACCTCATTTTAGTCCAAAGATGCCATTTCATCAACCATGGCCTCTTTCCAAAGTTTGTCATCCTCTGAATCTACTACCTCATTGATAGTTATGGGATCATCATAAGTAATAGATAAAGAAAAATTTGAACAGAAAGAAGATGGAATATACCTTTCTAGTTTCCTTCCTTTTTGAATTGATCTTCTCACATCTGGATTTTGTGGATCTTCATCTTCTGATTCTTGTTCTTCTATAGAGTTTGATTCTTCCTCCTTTGTCTCAAACTCTATCTTCACAGGTTCCTTTTGTAGGAATTCATCTTTAATAACATATTTCACCTCTCTAAACACCACATCTTAGTTCTACACAACCTTCCTTATTTCTTGGTTCCAAAGCTTATAAACTTTTAAACCATCCTTATACCCAATAAAGATGCACCTTTGAGATTTACTATCCAACTTTGCTCTTTTCCTTTTTGGAACATGTACATATGCATCATAGCCAAATACCCTCACATGTGATAGAGCGTTTCTTACCAATCCATACCTCATGTGGAGACTTATCCTCCAATGTTGATTAAGGTGATCTATTAACTAGGTAAGATGCAATATCCATTTCTTCCACCCATAATTCATGTCCTAACCCGACACCACTAAGCATGCTTCTTTCCTTTTCCATCAATGTCATGTTCATTCTTTATGCAACTCCGTTTTTCTGAGGTGTGTATGGAGTAGTGTTCTACTGTTCTATACCACACTTCTTACAAAACACTTCAAATTCCTTCTTGTAGAACTCTCCATCATTATCTATCCTCAACAGCGTTATCTTCTTCTTTGTCTAGTTTTCCAACTAGAGCCTTAAATTATTTAAACCTGTCAAAGACTTCAAATTTCTTCCTGAGTAAGTATGTCCACGTATTCCTTGAGAATTCATTTATAAATGATACATAGTACTGAAACTTACTCATTGTTGGAACTGAAATAAGTCCAAACACATCACTTGCACAAGCTCTAATATCCCTTTCTCCCTCTTAGCACCAGAGGGGAAACTCACCCGATTATGCTTTCCATATACACAATGTTCACAGAAATCGAAATCCAGAGAGAAAATAGACATACCTTCTACCATACCATTACCATAAAGTGTTCGAAGGCCTTTCTCTTCATTATATCCAAGCCTTTGATTCCATAGCATGGTATTTTCTCTAGAGACCATTATATCTTTTGCTCGACTTTGAGGAACAATAGAACTGTTGCACCCATGAATAAGAGTACTACCTAGAAGCTTGTACAAATTTCCAATCCAAGCCTTCCACATCAATACTAGTGCTCCCTGAGCCATCTTGCAGGTATCTTTCTCAAACACTAATTTTTCACCTCCATCATCCATCTTGTTTATACAAATTAGTTTTCTCGCCAACAAAAGAATATGAAGAACAACTGGAAGTGTTCTAATCCTTCCACCTTGCAACTTCTGTTAGGTAAACTTGACTCAGGATAGAGTCAAAAGTTGAAGCCCTCATGGATTTGTTTTTGGGATTTACCCCTAAAAGGCCTCATACCATTGTGGAGATATGTGGTGTCCAGAGTCTTTACAAGTGGTATCGAAGCCATGCCCAAAAGTTAGCCAAGTGGATGAATCCTTAGAATGTCGAACGAAGGTGGTGGGCCCCGGTAATATCACGTTGGGATCCGTGGATGAGCTCGGCTAGATAGGCAGTGTGCTCCGGATTCTTCATGGACGTGTCCTGGTCCCAAGAGGAGTTGAGTTGGGATAGAGCAAGCTCTCGAGGCAGGTGGTGCTCCATGTAAGGCGTGTGCTTCCAACGCATTGGAGCGAAGAATCCTGGTTGGTAGAGAGTGGATGGATGAATAATCGTTTGAGGGGAGGCTCAATGGTCCTTTGTTCAAGGGGAGGATTGTTGGGTATACGACCAAAGTCCCACATTGACTAGAAGTGGGGAGGATCATGGATATATAAGGATGGACAAATATCTCCATTGGTATGAGGCCTTTTAGGGGTAAGTCCAAAAGCAAATCCATGAGGGCTTAGGCCCAAAGTGGACAATATCATACCATTATGGACATATGTGGTGTCCATAGTCCTTACAACTTCAACTTGACTTTTCCGTGTTCAATAATTCTACCCTTTTTTTCATCCCGTAAGAAGACATCACCACCATCATATTTCTCATACTCGCAGAACCACTCCCCATGGGGAGTGAAATGAAAGGACGCACCTGAGTCAATCAACCATACCTCATGATTTGCATGTGTACTTGAAGAAGAAGCAAAGTATACATCCCCACCTTCATTTGAGGTGGTTTTCACCTCTAGAGAAGGAACATCATCAGATCCCTTTCCTTTCTCAGGAGATTTAGATCAATAGTCCTTTTTGAAGTGCCTTTCATTTTTGTATTTCTAGCACACCTTTACAGGTTTTCCTGGAGATTTAGATCTCTGTCTAGATTTAGATCTCCCACTCGAGGACTTAATTTTTTTATTTTGGGGCCGTCCTCATACAAGCAATGCATCTCAATTCTGGCCCTCCATATTTTTGCATCTCATCTCCTCCGACAACAAGGATGAGGCTATTTCACGAATCTTCAATGTAGTTGTATTTCTCCCTATTGCAACAGTCAGGCAATATCACGAATATGGTATAGAACATAGCAAATAGATGCACTCATCTTCATCTGAAATTTTAATATCAACAGATAAAAAATGGCTTACCAAAATATTAAAGGATTCAGATGTTCTATCATTGAGTCTCCATCGTTCATCCTTAGGTTATATAGCTTTTTCCGTAGGAATTTTTTTTTCACCAGAGACTTAGATTGGTACAAAGTCCCTAACTTGTCCCACAAAGTGTTCTCCATACCTTCCCCTGATACATTCATTAATAATTAATCTAAGATACACAACTGTATTGTGCTCTTTTCTTTGTGATCCAACTTCATCCAGTCTTCATCTGACATTTCCATTAGTTTAGTACCCGGGTCTATAATGATCCACTAATATTTATCCATAAACAAATCCTCCATCTTGAGTTTCCACAACTCAAAAATTTGACCATTAAATTTCTTTATCTCTATCTTTCAACTTCTTGCCATCTTCTTTCACGCCAAGAATCGAACTCGTAGATCTCCCACTAAACAAGGCCTACCACAGGCCTGAGCAAAACCCATCAGCAGCAAAGGAATCCCCTTGAAGATGAAAACAACTCTGATACCAAATGTAGGTTTTAACCATGTACATAAATTACCTGCAAATGAATTCTTGAAAATATAAAATATATAATAGCGAGAAACAAAAAGCAAATACACAAATATTTTCTCCTGGATCCCAAATTCGGGACTACTAAATTGATTTTTCATTATATTCCTTTTAATATATATATATATATATATATATATACATTCTGAAGCATTCATAAACCATAATCCATTAGCCCTAGATTAGAATATAATAGTAGTTCCATTCACTGGATCTACAGTATAGCATGGGCAGAAAACCATCATGCCCAAAACCATGTGAAAAACTCATGCACAAAACCATAGCTAGGTTTTCCCACCTAATATAGGGTCCCAAAAAAAAATCTCGGGGTGTTTCCCTGGACCCCGTAGACGGGGGCTACCGCCCCTTCTCAAAACCCCTGACAGGGGGGGATGTCGCCCCCCTTGTGACCCCTACGTTGCGCCAACGAAGTGGGGGCTATTTCCCCCCATCTAACCTCCTGCTTCGTACATGGGCCTAGTCATGGAAAGAATATAACACGCACCCAGCATTCATCAATGCTTAGCTTCTACCTATGTCCTTGTTTCGCACACACACTGAATCGGTTGCCACACCTGAAAAACACCCAGTTCCTTCTCCTCAACCATGTGCACATAAACATAGTGTGCATCACACACATATAACCACACACGACATAAAACATCATGAAATACATGCACCTACACCCAACATACCACACATACACGTACACCCAGTGTACAACACAACAAAATACATACTCCTACATCTATTGTGCAACACAATACATATACGTACACATAGTACAACACAACAAATACACATGTCACAATACCACAACTACACAATGCACATACATAGTACTACATGCCTACAACATAGCATGTACGACATGCACATAATACCATATGTACAACATGTACACACTACCACATGTACACAATGCCACTTGCACAACATGTGCACACAATCACATGTACATGGAATCACATGCACAATATGTACACAACACTACATGACATCGTACCACCTGCACAACATGTACACAACGCTAGACGTACACAACACCACATGTGCAACATGTACACGACACCATATGCACAACATGTGCACAACACCACCTGCACACGACACCATATCTACAACATGTACATACCACTACATGCTTACAACACCACCTATACAATCATACACACAACATCATATGTACATAGCACCACATGTACAACATGCACATAAAACCATATGTACATAGCACTACATATGAAACATGTACATAGCACCCTATATACATAGTATTGCATATGCAACATGCCCACAACACCATATGCACACCACAATGCATATCCATCATATGCATCGTACAATATGTACATAGCACCGCATATACGACGTGTACATAACATCATCCATATCCATTACTGCATATGAAATGTACACACAACACCATACACACAACATGCACACAACCTCATATGTACACAATACTAAATATATTACATGTTCATGTCACCATAGGTACAATCACTGAATATACAACATGCACAACTTATACACAACACTAATTCTCCACATCCAAAACCTCACTATCTCTACCAAGAAACCTTGCTTCTAGTGTCTCTCTCCCATCCATGCTTATCCTAGCATGCCTCGGATCTCACTGCAAGCATTTAGTTGATGTATCCCTTAGAGTCATCTATGATAGTATAAACATAGGAATAATACAAGAATACAATATCAATTCATATCCATGTGATACTAACCTCATATATTTTTCATGACTACTCTGCCCACTAAGACCAGGAACCTCATCATGCCACTCACCTACATAAGCAATCATTCGTCCACAAGAATCATCCTTGACAACCTGGTAAGACAGTGACATAGATACATGGATACATACATACATATACATTAACATTGGCATAAAACAATCATGATCCTATCAGACAACGACATACATACACACTTAAATGCATTTAAACATTAGCATTAAACAACCATGATCCATGATGACCCTGTTAGACACGAATTACATACATACATACATGTATACATATATAAACATCAACATAACCATGATCATAACATAATTACCAACCAGCATAAGGTAAAGGTTAATAGAACTCCCTTTATCTGTGCACACCATAAACAACATTGAGAACAATGATTCCCAACATAGCCAAGGCATTTGATGCCTTAGATCCATTTACTTATACTTTCCTGTTACCTTTACCGTGATTATCCTACCATTGTCCATTTACCCCAATGGACCCAACCAATCAAATTGATTGTCATACTGTTGCCCTTAGCTTCCCTTATTCATGCACTAAGCTTCATTTGGGCCTTACATTACCTACTAGGTTTTTGTTCAGCTCTCCTTCAGCTCCATTAACTTTCCTCTTTTCCCAATCAATTCCCAAGAATCAAAATATAAAGGGAAAGAACAAGAAGAAAACAAGATAAAACCATGAAAACCAGTAATAATACGATAATGAAACAAAGTGTCAAGGCCTTAAAATAAATGCAATCAAAGCCCACGAATCAAGATCAAAAAAATCACAAAATACCGAAGGCACAAAACTCCCAATAAGCAGCATGACTCAACCCCATGGGTTGACAATGCCTCCAAGGGGAATTCAACTTGAGCCTTCTTCAATATTTCATGGAAGTCTCTTTTTGCATGCAATCCCTTGCATCGTACTACCATAAACACACAACTTCTAGCGCATAAAGAAACATAACAATACACCAGTTACCTTACCTTGTTGTTCCAAGCACGTTGCTTGTGACTCAACACATCCATGCCATCTCTCAAGGGACTCCAATCCTTTGAAGAATCTATCCATAGCTAGAACTAGTTTTTACACTTGTCAAACACATACTTATGAATATAACGCATATCCTTATAATGTCAGACAAAATCTAGGTTAACAAGACTTTTATATTTAAAGCATTCATTCGTTTACAATTTCAATTTCCAAACATAGGCAAAGGAATCCTCACCCAATTCCCTTATTTACCTTTTTACCTTGTTGTAATCAAGTCTTTCTATGTATTGTCACATCACCTTGTTGCTAGTAATATACACAATTCAACTATTACCTTGTCAAGCTAATACCAAGCATGCTGCCTTGCAATTGCTCACACATGTCGGCCTCACATTCCAAAGATCAAAACATCTTCTATATTAATTTCAAATCAACCTTTAACAAGCCTAACAACCATGTCATACTCAACAATGGACTCACATTCAGTATTCATAATACATAATACTACAACTATCACCTACTTACACTCGAGTACATGGAAGTGGTCTCAACGCATATGTATTAGTACAACCATCTTCAAACAAGATAGTTTTGGAAAGAAATCTTATAGACACATACTCATATGATTAAATTAATCAAACATTCAGACAATAGATGGATGACATAATAGACATCGAACACCCACACACCAAATAAATGACATAGTCAAACATTCAAACACTAAATAGACAACATAAGAAAACTCATACCTTAATGTATCTCAAGGGACGCGATCTTGTGTGCAAAATCAATATTGATTAGCACGATATAACTTCACAACATATAAACTCAAACATAAATAAGGTCATGATATCCATAACATTTACTAGCTAACATGTTCACATCATAATCTCATAAATAATTTCCATTCATGCATAGCAACCACATATGCATAGCTAGTCTAAATTATTACAACACACTATCACAAATAAGTTGACTACCTGAATACCATAACCATAGTCATTTGCATAGACCAATCCAAGTTAACATGATACATGTAACATCAATATCTTCAATGCAATGAACATAACCATCATGCATATGACCATAATGCAAACAACAAAAAATTACTATCATTCATGACTATATGAAACATGTGGATATGACTACACTAATCAAATATAATTTATTAGACATGTAACCATAAAAAAAAGTAAAATGACAAGTATATAAGTAACCCTAATTCTTAAAACAACCATTAAGCACATATCTGCATGCCCACCATACAAACATGTATGACGATCTTCTCTTACCCCGAAGTCCATTATTGCAACATCACTTTGATGGTCTTCATCTCCCGCTCTATCTCAGCAACAACATTAGCATCATAACATACCATTATCATCATGTTGAACTAATTGCATACAAAGACCTCATAATGCATGTCTGGCATACCATACATGCACAACCATAAGCATGAAAATACATGCATAACAACATATATACATCGACATCCATAGCAAATGCATATACAACCATACACTCACATCGATACATCCCACAACAACACTATCCTCCTTCACATGGCGACATCACTACAACCATGACTGGCACCATGCATATGCAACTAGCACATATACCATAAGGATGATTAACACACAGGCAATCGACATGAATGCATGACCAACAAACACTGCCAATCGAGTCTGAGGGGTGAATCATGCTCTGATACCACTCTATGGTATTATATATGACCCAAAGAGAGTTCAAACCACTCTGATAGAACTACGTAACACCCTCCTCCCACATATACGCAAGTAACTGGCCAACCAAGGTAAACATGTGACAAGAGGCTACTATGATAGGATTCAACCTCCTATGTGACCTTAAGGAAGTGGAATCGATAGAAACACAACATACATACCTTCCACATCATCTACATTACTCCCAAGAACCATCCCAACCACTCAGGTAACTAGCCCCTAGGTCCCACTGAGTTTTTAGACCAATTAACCCTAGGACGCTCCCATGATATGGGCATGCGTGTGTCCATGGACTATTTTTCTCAATGTGGTGCCAATGTCTCCAAGATTTGAGGCACCTTTTTAGGCCCCAAGCCCAAGTCACTGCCTAGAACTAAATGACACCTTCAAAACATAAATATAACAAGAATGATGATACAAATGCAATTACTTGAATAAGGGCTTGACTAGACCCCTACTAGCCATGATAGGAATTTCGTCAAACATATCACAAATATGTAATCTATAGGTGTAAGCAACAGATTTAATCATAAGGGTATCATAGTTATCTGAGAATCACTAAGAAGCATTGTTTCCTTATATCATTAGTTGCATTAGCATCTATTAGGTCATCGATACATTGTTCATTCATTTACCAATTAAAACATGAGGGAAACCATACATCATCATTTTCTGAATACATGCTTATAACCAACATAATAATAATAGAAATATCAAGGATACATCAGCCATAAATTCCACATATAAACTAATACATTTATACATAGATATCAAGAAGAGAACCTCTTATTGATGATTTCAAAATCCAACCTGGGATGGGACTACCACGTTCCACCCAACCATAGAATGGTTGAGGAAATTCTCTCTTTAGCCATTGACCCCCATGCCATATTCCAACCATGGATGTGGGACTGAAACCAAGAGAACCAACTAGGGCATCCCAAGGCTGAACCACCTCCCCCTCTTATATGGGAACCAGACTTTACTGTAATCCATCCCGGATTACTAGGACAACACAATAAACATGTAATAAAATGCTTTACCATGATCTCGACTAGATCACGAGGCCAAAACAAGCATGGATGCCACTGGATCCCTCCACCTACACCGTGAGGAATTTTCCTATCTCCTAGTCTCTTAGGCTTTACCACAATCAACATTTCTATCGAGGGATAACTAGGGCCTAAGCTGAGACACCACCCTCTAGGATTTACTGTATATACCACCATTCATTGGCATGGATTCCTATGTGTAATCAAGGGAAACCACCTCTAGGCTTTACCATGTATAAAACCATTCACCAGGAAGGATTTCTAGGCCCACTGAGGCAACACAAAATCCATCTTTACAACATCCTATAGTCTAGTTTAGAGGATACTACGTCATGCATTCTATCATTTAGAGATCCGCCTCACTTAGCTTTGAATCCATATAGCAATCTTGTTCAACCAAAACATGAGAACCCAATCACACCGTGGCTATTCATAAATCACAAGGCTAGGTTGAAAACAATGTCACACCTAGCAAAACCCATGCCATAACAACAAAGAACCACATGCAATACCATGCATGCCAAATATAGCAAGGACAACACACATGCAAATCGATACCTACAAAGAATCCTTCTAGTTTCTTGGCCCTTCTCTTCCTTACTTGCTCCTTCCTTCCTCTTTACTTCTTTGTCATTATTTATCCAATTCCAAAGTGCTCCAAGAAAACTCTAAGTGTCCAAGAGTGTGTGAGAGAGAGGGGGAATAATGAGAGAGCTCCAAAACTGAAACGACAGAAGGTTACAAACTGATGCTCAGAAACATTTTTATCAATTAGGCCTCTATTTTCTTCATTTTCCATTATTTTCCTTCATTTTCCTCCTCACATGCAACCTATGACCTTTCACCTTCCTTTTTTCCTAATTTCAATTATTTTCATAAATAAATCTTCCAAAAATGTCATTTTTCCTTTCCAAAGCCTTTGCCATTGCCTTTTCCAGTTTCCTTAGCCATAATAAACCAAATGAACACCCACACTAGGATTTCATGGCCAACATTCAACTTGGAATATGTGTCCCATCAACCGTGGTTATTATTTTTCCTTTATTAACTTTTGTTACATGGAATTTTCACGAGGGGTGTTACACACGATAGATGATAGTTGAGTATAGTTGACTAGAGTAGGCCACAATCAACTATGAAATACATGTACATCATCGATGAATATGATTGACCATGGTTGAATATGTATGAAAATGTCTGACTATAGGTGTCCATGTTTGACTATGGTTAACCATGTGTTGGGAAAATTAATTGTCTTAATGAAACAAATCAATTGCTCACACATAAATTATCAACAATGGTATGTTATTTCAAGGTTGTCATGCACAATATATGAAGGCAAAAGTTGACTACTAACATTTATTAACTCTTACTTATTGCTAAGATTTATTTTACAAAAGGTTGACACTCAATAAAACCACAAGTTTTTGTAACTCTCCACACTTGTAGGAACATAAATCACTTCAACAGAAGGCTCAATGTTAACCCTCACTTGCATTAAAATAACACTTTGTGCACAATGTTGGAAATTAAATGACACTTGCATAATAGAATATCACTCATGTATTCTAAGATCACCCTTGTTGGAAAGGAAATAACACTCTTTGAAATCAAATGCTCATTCACACAAAATCATTCAACTGTAACTACAAACAACCATTAATCCAATCAAAATCAACCCACTCATTAACTACATACACATTGTATCATATGTAGTAACAATGACTAACTAGTAATTTTGTGTCAAGAGTTGTTATAAATTTGTAGTAACAATTGATCAACAATAAGAACACACAATAGTTAAGGATCAATCCAGGAATAACTATACTAACACATGAGCAATTTGCATTATGTATTGTTCAAGTTAACTTAACCAATAGTAATGATAATATATCTGCAAGAATTTGTAACAACGAGAAATTGAAATTGTAACAATAATTAAGATTCCATAACCTACAAGTGAGATAAAATAAAATAAAATTGCTAAACTACATCTACAACTACAACGATCCATGCTAAAGAGGAGGGCCCTTCCTCCTTAGAAGGGAGCTGGTAAATTATAGCTCACATGCTAGCACAAAATATCATTAATAAACCACGAACTCATAAAATATTGCATTAGCTCTTGAAAATGAAATACAAGATGCATGGTTTCATGAGAATCTTTCGATTCACGAGCTATTCAAACTAAAATGATTTTCTTAAACAAATTACAACAAATTATTGGAAATAAGACAATGCCATAATGATGCTTCATTTTATAGAGTAACTAAAGGATTATAATTTTTATGGTTGAGTTGGTTGCTTTGTTAAGAGAGATCAAATCCTTGTTCGCACAATGGTCTTGGTTGACTTGGCTAAATAGTAGCATACATATCAACTCACGAAAATGGAAAGAAGACGACCGAGTACACATAAACACAAAATAGAGTATTGGCATCAGAATAATAAAAAACTAATGGTTTTGTGTGACAATGTTACAAAATCATAGAGAAGAAACATCACATCATCTGGAAAAAATGGGAGTAGTAGTATCCTAACAAGCCGAGTCATCCTATACACATTCTTCTTGTCATTTCATCAGCAAAGTCACCAAAAAATAGTTATCCTCTCATAAAATGCATGAAAAACTACATAAGTTAAGGCGAAATGAAAGAATTACATACTTTAGTAAAAAAGATAATCGATTGAATAAAAGATATGTGGTTTAAATGTGAAAGTGGTAAAAGAGTTATGGAAATAGTGCTGAAAAGAATGTCAATTCCTAGACCCAACATCTCTACCCAACATAAGCTACCGCATTTCCTCATGTAGATCCATCACTCAACCCTTAATTCATGCTATGAGTGTAACTCATTAAAATTTTAAGCCTTTCTAGTTCCGTCGTGACACCTTGTATCGCTCAAAAGCAATCATTTATGGTGTCCATGTTTCTGTCTCCCTAGGTTTCAATTGAAAATAATGTTGTTACCTAAGTGGTGAAAGCCAAATCAAAAGAAAAACTTCAACCAAAGACAATTAGGCATACAATATTTGATACAATTAACATACATAGATATTCTTAAAACAAAATGTACAAAATTTGGGTAACAATATGGGTCTTCATCCTTCTGCTTCTTATTACACACTTCTCTTCTTAATCTTCTACCATCCAATGCACCTTGTCTTAACTACTCAATACTTCTACAACAAAGGTCCATAACTTTTCTATGAACCTCACACGCTTTAGCCATTATTTGTGGAGACTGAATAAAGTTACGATAATTTCTAATCATTGTTGCAACAAAAATTGCTTCCTCTCGAATCCACAACACTTTACTCTCCTAGTTTTTTATTACAACCTCATGGGTTGGTTTCCATAGGGGAGTAAGTGAGAAGGATAGGTGTTTTACTTGTGCAACTTTCTTGTTTTTATTTGGGTTAGATTGCACTGGTAGCTAGAACCATAGAGGAGGATTACTTGGTTGTGCATTGGAAGGGAATTATAGTTGTTGTTGATCAAAAATTGAGTTTGCATGGGAAACTTCCCTAAAAGGGAGACTCCAAACCATCCTTGACACCACAGAATATTTGACTCGAGGAAGAGGGCCATTGTGGCCATAGGTAGGGTATTGAATTGAAGGAGGACTAGAAGTTTTCCATGGAACTATAGGATTATGAATTTGCTAAGGAACTTGCTAAGGATTATAAATGTTAGTCCCAAAGTTAAAAAATAATGATAGGTTTTGAGCTATACTTGGCGGTCGATTTTTCTCCTCACTCGATTCCTTGAATACTTCTTGTAATCCTGACAACAATGGACAATGATTTGTTGAGTGATCCTCCTCAGAAATGCAACAAATTTTCGGACTACTAAGTAGGCACTTTCTTAGGGATTGTTTCTCCCTACAAAGGGACCAAAATATCACGAGTGCTTTTTCAATTTAAGATAATAAAACATGCATTAAAAAAAAAAAACGACAAAAAAGTCTTTATACTTTTATGTTGACCTTTTTTATCTATTTTATATACATGGCCTTGTTTGATGTTTGCATATTCCTTTAGTTTATAATTTTTTATTTTTTTCAACATGTAATTTTTTGTATTAACGTTTTTTCATCTCTAAAATATTTGGTTGTTATATGTTTAGTTTTTTTATATTATTTAATTGATTATAATCAAATTTATACTAATTATATTTTCTATGTTTTTACCTTATATTAATTAAACTATCATATTAAAAACATATTATACATTTTATTATTTTTCTAATACAATTATTATATATGTAGACATTTCATTTCTATCACAATTATTTTATTAACTTTTTATAAATGTTAAATATTTCATTTTCTATCTATTATACATTTCATTCATTTCTATATCTATCATAATTCTCCTATCTTTACACATTTCATTTCTATCACAATTACCTTTACCTTTTTCAAATATATAATAGATTTTTTTTTTTTTATCACAATTACTTTATACTTTTGAAATATTATCCCTTGCATATCATTTGCTATCACAATTATTTAAACATTTCATTTTCCATCACTATTACCTTTTAAATATGATATCAATGGTTCCATTTTTTATCACCATTACTTTTTATTTTTAAATATTATCTGTTGCCTATCATTTTCTATCACAACTACTCTCCCAATAGTCAAGTTATACCCTTTGAAGTATTATATGTTTCCACAATCAAATTGAGGGCTCTATGATCACCGTGCCACACATTCCAAGTTAGATCTCTTTCACGTATTTGTGTTTGGATGTTCAAGATTTTGGTGGACTGTGACTGGGAGCCATAAAGGTGACACCGGAATGTGGTCTCAAAGTATCAGATAGACTGCCTTAAAAGTGTGTGATTTGCTCGTTAGTCCAGAGCTCCTTATGACTCACAGTCATTGGCTAATGGCGTCAATGGAGTTGTATTGCGTAGCAGTTACAGAGATACATATATTTTTTGAGAAAATATTGAGAAAGCACATATGCAAATTCGGTATATTTAATTCCTATGGCATCTTGATTCTTCTCTTTTTAACGCGGCATCGTGGAAACACATATGCAAATTTGGTCAATTTAATTCCTCTGCCAATCTAATTTTGTGCTGCTTAACGCGCCATCATGATCGGCTTTGGTTCAATTCTTTGGAAATTGGAATATTGGCATGACCACTGATTTTTTCATGGTAGGGATTGGTGTCGGTGGTTACTCTCACATTGTATTTATTTGAATGATTGTAGATTTTGAGAATAATATTGATTATGGTAGATTTTGAAAATCTTTAAATAGTGGTGTCGGATATTTTATAAACAGAGCAACCAGAGTAAAATAAAAATGAAATTAATTGTTTTATTTCGCTACATGTTCTTGCTCATCCATTCAAAATTTACAATTAAAATAAAATAATGACTTTTTTCTTGAAAGGCAGTGTCCATCAATTTTCACATTTTGGATGAGATGGAGGTATATGGATTATTTACTACACTAGCTCTCCCAGTCTATTTCACTGTCCCTCCTAGTGTTTATTGATGGTAGGGGCATATTGGTTTGCTCAGTTGAATTTAAGTTGATTATTACTATTATTATTCAATTCTAAGCTTATGTATGAGACCCCCTTGTATGTGGGACAAGGGACCCACCTATATCCAATTTGACAACTAAATTTACAAAGACATACATACTCTACCCCCTCTAGTTTTGAGCTTGTGACCTCTTAAGAGGAAATATATACTCTTAACCACTAGACCCACTCTGATTGTAGTTCTACTCAGTTGAATGAATATGAGTGAATTCAATTATTTAAACTATTTTCTGTGGAATAGTTTCTAAGTGTGATTTTTTGGAGTTGTATGGTGGATTTATGTCTTGAATCTAGTAAAAATATTTAACTATTTAAACTGTTTTCTATGGAGTAGTCTCTAAGTGTAACTTTTTAAAGTTGTCCAACATATTTATGGATGAAATCCTATTAAAAATTTTATCGCCAAACCTCGATTTGTTTTATTTATTTATTTATTTTTTTACCACATAAATGTATTCAACATCTTCATTGCATATATGTATTCAACATCTTCATTGTAAAGAATTCAACTGTGATTTCAATAAATCCCAACTAAAATCTAGAACATCATGCACAACCTTAATTAAATGACCACTTCTTTGAACTAAATGAATAAACTTTTCATTGAATAACAATTCCCAAAAAACTTTTCATTGAATAACAATTCCCAACGATTTTCACATTTTGACAGAGATGGAAGGTATACAGATTATTCCTATTCCGTATTCCTATAAAGACACTAGCCTTCCCACTCCCATAGATTATAGAGCTAAGCAGCCTGAGACTGTAGAGTAATTTGTAGGCACTAAACCAAACCAAACCCAACCCAAAGTGATTCTCCCTCTTTTCGTAATGGCGTCATGCATTGTTTTACAATCTACAGAGTGCATCACCTTCCACGTTGCAGGGCCTCCTCCCTTTTTAAGTCATGGTCACAAGGGATCCCTGTGAAAGATGAAGCAGAGGAGATATTTTATAAGTCCACTGCGCAAGATTAAACAACAAACAATTTACTTGACAGTAAAACATAGTTAAAGAACTCATATACTTCCGCGCAGTGAGAAACAGAGAAAAAACAAGGCAATGTGCGGTAAATGTAAAAACACAATTTCCTTAACATGGGCCCAAGCAATATGTTTTTGGATTATATTTCATAAAACAATGAATCATTTACAAAACAAAAACATGAGACATGGGCTCCATTCTCTAAGGAAAACTTTAAGATTTTTACTGAAATTATCATTATCTCGTCACTGGTTGGATTTGGATTATATTTCATAAAACAATGAAGCATTTACAAAACAAAAATAGGAGACATCAGTAACTCAACTCCATTCATCACAGTAAACTTTAAGATTTTTACAAAAACTATCTCCTCACTGGTTGGTTTTTGCAGAGCTAATGGAGAAATAAAACGTTTTAGATTATGTAGAATCCATGAGAATGTCCTAGATTGTGTAGAATTCTCCAGATTGTGTAAAAATGGAGTTTTGAATATTCTAGAGTATGATAAACTCATGAGTTACTTGTAATTAAGTAGATGAGTCAATTACAATTGAGTCCTTTATAAGGAAACCAGTCAAAACCAGTCATGTATTGTGCAATCATTTTTGGGCTTTGGAGGTTCTTTATTTAGGTTAGTATGAGAGCATGGACATTCCAAAAGACATTTCAAAAAGTCAGATTCCACAAAGAAGTGATGAATGCACTCCACAGAGAAGAAGAATAGGAGAAGGTACTCCACAGTTTAATGAACCTCTAACAGGAACAACACGACAAATTCAAACCCCTATTAAGTATAAAGATTATTCTTTAATGTCTCAACCTTTAAATTATAAACAAGCGAAAAATCATAAAGAATGGAGAATGGACGGAAGCTATGAAAGAAGAATATGACTCTATAATGAAAAATCAACTTTGGGAGTTAACAAAATTACTAGAAAATAAAATCCCTATAGGATCAAAATGGTTTTACAAGACAAAATTTAATGCAGATGGGAGCATAAACAAATATAAGGCAATATTGGTTTCAAAAGGTTATTCTCGAAAGGAAGGTATAGATTATGAAGACTCTTTTGCATCAGTTGCAAAAATGAATACAAACAGAATAATGATAGCATTAGCCACTAAATATGATTGGAATCTACATCAATTACATGTAAAATTAACTTTTCTAAATGGAGACTTAAAAGAGGAGATTTATCTTATTCAACAAGAAGTATTTGTAAAGAAGGAAGAAGAACATCTTGTCCACAAGTTAAAAAGGCCTTATATGGACTAAAAAAGACACCTAGATCTTGGTATGAGAAAATCGACAAATTCTTCCTCCAAAAAGAATTTAACAAAGTAAAAGTGATCCTAATTTGTATACCAAGTCAGATAGAAATGGGGATAGAGTATTAATCTCTATATATGTTGATGATCTAATAATAATAGGGACTACTGCTAAATTAATTAAAGATATAAAAATACAGTTATCACAGGAATTTGAGATGAAATATCTTAGACAAATGCACTATTATCTAGGTCTTGAAGTATGGAGAGATAATGGAAGCACTTTAATCACACAAACCAAATATATAAATGAAGTACTAAAGAGATGTCATATGAAAGGATGCAAAGTAGTGAGCACTCCATTAGAACAAAATATCAAATTTAGAAATGATGATGGAACATTTTATCGAAAATTAGTGGGAAGCCTAAATTATCTCACTATCACTTGACCATACATTGCTTATGCAGTCAACATACTTAGTCAAATCATGGCTAAGCCTCGTGATAGCCATTGGATAGATGCAAAAAGGGTCCTTTGATATTTAAAGGGAACTATCAATTTTGGTATTGATTATACTAATCATTATAATGTTGAATTGACAGGTAATTATGATTGTGATTGGGGTGGATATCTAAATGAAAGGAAATCCACCAGTGGATATGTGTTCAATATCGGATCAAGAGATATATCATGGAGCAATAAGAGACAACCAACAATTTCCTTGTCATCAACTAAAGTAGAGTATAAGGGCCTATGTAATGCAACTTGTGAAACAATTTGGCTAAGACGATTTTTTGAAGAAATGGGATAAAAATAGGAAGGACCATAAATTATTAAATGTGACAATCAAAGCTCTATAAAATTAGAAAATAACCTAGTCTCTCATGCAAGATCAAAGCACATTGAGACATAAAATTATCTTGTATGAGAAAATATATAGTCAAAGGAAATTAACTTGATCTATTTTAATACAAATGATAATGTGGCAGACATATTTAGTAACATATTTATTATATAGAGATAAGTTAGGTGTGATAAATAATTCATTTCTCCATTAAGGGGGAGACTTGGAGTTAATGGAGAAATATAATGCTCTATATTATGTATAGGATACGAAACATGTCATTATATTATTTTTCATTTGTACCGATGCATCTGAAGTGGAAAAAGTGGAGGAATAAGCTCATGAGGTCATTTTTATTGGCAGGACCCAGTTCGGCGAAACAGGGTCTGAAACCTTCTGGGAGCATTTTGGGGCATAAAATGACATTTTTTGGGAGTAATTTTTTTTTTTACCTTAGTGTGGCACATTTTCAATATATTGTACACATAGATACCTTTCAAACAGTGAAAGAAACATGTCAATCAAAGTTTGTATACAAAAGTTATGCCACTCAGAAGTTGACCTTCTTGTTTTCACACTTTTAGTTTAGGAGGATGTTGTGTCAGCCCTCATTTTTCATTGAACTGGGGCTAGCCACGTCTTTTTGAGGTAAAATACTCTAGAAGAGTATATTTTGTAACTCCAGTTAAGAGTTGATGTAGTCAAACTTAACCACTAGTAGGCTATTAGGCTGTGTTATAACCAGGCCACTAGGAGGAAAATCCATTCCATTCTTTCGAGTGTGTTTTGTTCCATAGCTAAGAAAAGATAGGCAGGAGATATAGGAGGTAGAGAACACAGAGAGGATATGTACATTGTTATAGCCCACAGACCACATGGATTACTTCTTTGTACCTGCAACCATATTTCCAAACAAAGAAGGAGAGTGAGGATACCTCACCTGCTAGCTGGGTTTTCTCCCAAAAGGCTTTCCCGGAGAGCATATCTTGTGTCTTATGTGTGTGTGAAATTATTTTTTTGTTCTCTATTTTTCTGCATAATTTCCATTCATATGCATGCACTATTGGAGTTAAATCCATAGATCTTAAAGTTTAATAAACTATAATAGTGTATGATTTTTAGAGTTTTAATATAATATTAATAGATCTATTGTGACAAACTTTCTAGTGCAATATCCACGAAAATTTATGGATCATTTGGTATAAGGGCAGGTTTCTTTGGGTATTTTGTGGATATCATAGGGATCTAGATTGGCGGGGTTGAAAATCGTAAAACCTTAATCATGGGTGACGAATCTGTAAATGAACCTCATGATCATGCAGAGGTGAGGTTTTCACGATTTGAACAACGAGTCACAAATATAAAATGAAATGTAAACCTCGTCATGGCAACCCTAAGAAATAAGCTAGGGATATTTGTAAGAGATAGGGGTTCGAATATAGAGGAAAACTTAGAATAGGGATTGGGAGATAAAGAAGACATAGATAAGAAACTAAATAAAGAACCCGAAAAAGATCAAACCAGTTTGAGTGTCGTGAATCAATCCTTATTCAAAATGGAAGCAAAAGGTGACATGAAGCCATACCATGATGAGATTGACGCTCTGAAGCTGAACCGCTGGTTCCAGAAACTGAAATTTTCTTTCAGCTTCCATCAGATCGAGGAAGGGTAAAAGATCTCATTCGCACGACTAAAATTAGAGGGCCATGCATTAACTTGGTGAGAGATCCACACAGAAACTTTGAGGTTGGAGGGAGAACCTCCAGGGACTAAGTGGGAGGATTTCAAAACCCTAATTAAGTCACAGTTTTATCCCATTGAGTATGTGGAGGACCATTGGATCTGATGGCCTTAATTCAGGAAAAACGCGAGACAAAGCGTGTAGGAGTACACCAAAGAATTCAAAAAGATGGCTATAATGTAGGGTATCTCTCCAAACAAACTAGATGTACTCCTTAAGTATTTGGGGAGGTCTGCAGTGCCATCTGCATGAGCAAGTGATGTAGTTCAAGCCTAAATTGGTGGATGAGGCTTGTGTATAGGAACAATACTTGGAGAACATAATATTGACTACAATCAGTTGGATGAAAGTAGAAGGAGCAACAAGAAGCATATAAGGAGGGGAAGAAGATGAAGAAAGGGGGGGAAGATAAAAAGATAGTAACCACAACACACCAGTGTAAAGGTCCTAACAACTGCAACCACTACAACATTGATGGCCATACAAAAGAGAAGTGTTGGAAGTTGCATCCAGAGCTAAACCTAAAGAAAAAAAAGAAATATAATAAGAATAAGAATCTTATGACCACTAATTTGAGAAACAAAGTTGAAAGAAACTTGGATGTGGATGAGAAGATCATATGTACATCAGTGCAGAAGGAAGTGAATCTGAGTAGCCTTCGGTGATAGGAAGAGAAATAAATGACCAAACTCTTCCATATAAAGATACATGTCAAAAAGACAAAATTGATGTTCCGTTTGAATTGAGATCACATGCTAATATCATTACGACAAATTTGGTCAAGATGTTAGGGTTGAAAGTTTGTGATAATCCAAACCCCTATCCACTAGGTTGGGTAAATAAGGATGTAGAAATGAAGGTAAAAAAGCAATGCAAAATTAGATTTTCTATTAGTGTTGATTTTATTGATGAAGTGGATCTGGATGTGGTTCCCCTTGATGTATGTGGGGCCATGTTTGGGAGTCCATACATGTACAGGAATGATGCAATATTCATGAGGAGAGCTAACCCGTACTGTCTCATCAAGGATGGAAAATTGTTAATCATCAACATGCACAAAGGAAAGTCGAAAATTTCACTGGTAAGTGCCAACCACGCCAAGAAATTGATCAGTTCCAACAAGAAGTATGTTTTATTGTTTTCAAGAGAAATTCATTCTGAAGAGGAGTCAATAAGAGGCAAGGCATCCTTGGAGGGGTGTACTAAGAAACATAAACAACAATTAGAGGAGTTGTTACATACATACAGGGATGTGCTCTGAGAACCTAAAGGGTTACCACCTAAGAGAGAAGAGGAGCACAAGCTTCAACTATTTCCAGAATCCCCATTTCCAAATCTTGGGTTGTACATGCAGTTTGTTATAGAAGCAAGTTGGGTGAAGAAACATTTGAAACAAATGTTGGAACAGGGTGTCATTCGACCGAGTACATCACCATGTGGGTTACCCATCATCACTGTGCCAAAGACGGATGAGACTTGGCAGAAGTGTATAGATTAAAATGCATTGAATAAAATCACGCTCAAGAACTAATACCCTTTGGCTAAGATAGATGATATTCTAGATCATTTGTAGAAAGCAAAGTATTTCACCAAGCTCGACTTGAAGTCTAGATATCACAGGCTCGATTCAAAGAACAAGATACATGGAAGACCGCCTTCAAAAACAAGCAAGGCTTGTATGAGTGGTTAATTATGCCATTTTTCCTATGTATTGCACAAAAATACATTTATGAGCTTAATGAATCATTTATTGTGCCTTTTTATAGATTCGTTTGTTATTGTCTATCTAGATTATATTCTAGTATATAGTGCTACCTGGGAGGATAATATTTCACATTTGATGCATATGCTAAAACATTAAAGAAGAGCTGCTAGCAAATCTCAAAAAGTGTGAGTTTACACGATAGTCTTCGGTGTATATGGGTTATGTGATGAGTGGAGAAGAGATGAAGATAGATCCTTCCAGGATGGAGGCCATCATGAAATGGAAAGTGCCTACTAATTTTTTTGAGGTTAGGAGTTTCATTGGGGCAACAAAGTACTTGAGGAAATTCGTAGCCTCATTTTCAGTGGTAGTAGCACTGCTCCATGCCATAATAGCAAGTGGAAAGATTTTCTAGGGTGGAAAAGGTCAACAAAGGGCTTTCGAAGAGCTAAAGAAGAATATTAGTCAAGAACCAGTTCTGGTATTACCTAACTTGCAATGTCCCTTTGAAGTGGAGACAGATGTGATTGGGTACGCTATGGGAGTTGTATTGATGCAAGGAGAAAGGCTTGTTTTCTACCATTCTGAAGTATTTGATGGGGCAGTACATAATCACCCTACCGACGATAAGGATGTTAGAAAATTATATATTACAAAGCAATGGAACACATAAAATATTGCAGAAATATAAACACAGAAAACGCACAAAACAAGAGAGACACAGATATACGTGGTTCACCCAGTTTGGGCTACGTCCACCTCGAACAGCCATTCCTTTC
>APFE031653054.1:98692-195300 GCA_000404065.3 Pinus taeda
GACAAGTCCCCCCCCGCACCCCCCCGCGTGGAGGGGTGTACAAAACTTTCTGGGGTATACATCCGGCTGAAACAAAGACCTCTGAACAATCATGCTCCACACACAACAAAGGATATTTATGCCATGGTGAAAGATGTGAAGAAATGGAAGCACTATCTGATGGGAAAGGAGACATTAATCCACACAAGATCACCAGTCGTTACAATAGTTGCAGGCAGGCTGAAAGCTACAATAGACTAGGCATTACAAGTGGATGGGGTTTTTACAGCATTTTCATTTGGTGATAACGTATAAGAAGGGAAACACAAACAAGTTAGAATATAGACTTCAAGGCCACCCACATCAAATATTACATATTTGGGGACTCTTATGCACATGGAGCCATTCACCCATGACGCATACAGAGACGCATATACAGAGGATCATGACTTCAAGGAGTTGTATCAGCAGTTGTAGAGTCAAATTCATGTGCATGTCAATGACAAAATCATTGACTACCATCTCCAGGATGGATTACTCTACAAGATGGATAAGCTATGTGTTCCTAAAGGTGAGAATTTGCACCTAATTAGAGAGGCTGACACCTCCAAGGTCGCAGGGAATTTTTGTGTAGAAAAGACCATGGCTAACTTGCAAAGGTATGTGTATTGGCCCAAGATGCAAGAGCAGGTAGATAGGTTAATAAGAGGATGCATGCTTTGTTGTACTAGTAAACCTAGCAACATGAAACATATTCTATATCATCCCTTACATGTACCTACTCGTCCTTGGAAAAGTATTTCCATGGACTTTGTGGGAGGTTTGTCGAAAACTAGGAAGGGACATGACTACCTATCCGTGGTAGTTGATAGGTTCATCAAGATGTGTGTTTTGATGTCGTGTAAAAATATCATCAATGGGTAAGAAGAAAAAAAACTTGTTTTTGGATAGGTCTGGGTGCAGTTTTTAATACCAAGGAGCATCATTTCAGAAAGGGAAATGGTATTTATCAGTGCATTCTCGACTACATTGTGGGAGAGGAGGGAAACAAAGTTGAAGAGATCTTCAACATTGCAACCACAGACATATAGAGAGAGAGAAGTAGTCAACAGGAATTTGGTGCAGCTTTTGAGGTGACAAAACCAAAAGCATCTGAAGACCTGGGATGAAAATAAGAAAGTCCCCATTTGAGACTTGTTTTGGATATTTTCCACCTTCACCTTTGGATATTGTATATGGGCAGTAAGGACGAGTGAGGGAAGATCTTACAAGAGATGCTTTGATGGATGAAAAATTGATAGAGAAGATCAGGAAGATCCATCTATAGGTAAATGAAATACTACAGAAGTCATAATAGAAGTATAAGGCCAGGCATGATCAACATGGAACAAAGAAGTCATTCAAGGTGGGAGACAAAGTATGGATACAATTGAATAAGGATAGGTTGCAGGGGCTTGCTAAGAAAATCAAGGATCTAAGTTACGGTCCCTTTGATATACTAGAAAAGGTGGGCGATAATTCCTATCGACTCAGTTTCCCACCATACATGCACATTTACTTAGTTGTGAATGTAGAAAATTTGAATCTCTATGAGTCTTCCATGCTAGATCAGGCAGAGGAATAGGTTATGCCTTCTATTGAGGATTTGGTAGAAGATGTTCAAGTGGAGTTGACATAACATATATGTTTGCAGAATAGGTTCAAAACAACATGACAAGGGTAGCACAACCTTTGGAAGATTGATTTGAAGGGACAAATTCTAGGTAAAGCTAAATGGTACATCATAGAGAAGGTGGAGGAAAAATTTCCTCACCTCATTCAGTAAAATATTTTTGGGACCCCAAGCATCCCAAAATTGGGAGGTGTGATATGAAGTGGATCATTATATTTCTTTTCATCAATATCGATGCATTTGGAGTGGAAAAAGTGGAGGAAAATGCTCACCTGACCATTTTTACCAATGGTAGCCAGTTTGGTGAAATGGGGTTTGAAACCTTTCTGGAGTGTTTTGAGGCATGAAACCAAATTTTCTTGGGGTAAAACTTAGGTGTTTAAGTGTAGTGACTCCTCATTATATCCTACACACATATACCTTTCCAATGATGGAATAAATGCATCTATCAGATTCCATATGCAAACGTTATGCCATGTAGAAGTTGACCTTCATGTTTTCACACCTATAGTTTGGGAGGATGGCGCGTGAGCCCCTATTATTCAAGGAAAATGGGTTAGCCATGTGTTTGTGACATAAAATAATCTATAGGAGTTTATTTTTTAATTATAGTTAACATCTTGTGTAGTCAAACTTAACCACTAGTAGGCTATCAAACCGTGTTATAACCAAGCCACTAGGAGGAAGAGGCATTCCATTTTTTCGACATAACTTTGTTCCATGACTGACCAAATATAGCTAGGAGAGATAGGAGGTAGAGCACACAAAGAGTATTTATGCACTTTATTAGCCCACGAGCCACATACACTACTTCTTTATACCTGCAGCCATATTTCAAGACAGAGAAATAGAGCAAAGTGGCCTTACCTTCTAGCTAGGTTTTCTCTCGAAAGGGTTTCCCAGAGAGAATATCATGTGTCTTATGCTTGTGTGAGCTTATTTTTTTGTTCTCTACTTTCTGCATAATTTCAATTTTCATGCATTCACTAATTACAGTTAAATCAAAATATCTTAAAGTTTAATAAACTATAATAGAGTATAATTTTCACAATGTTAATATAATATTATTAGGTATGTTGTGACAAACTGTCTAGTGGAATATCCACGACACTTTACGGATCAGTAGAGAATGTCCTAGATTGTGTAGAACTCTATAGATTATGTAGTACAAGAGTCTTGAATTTTCTAGAGTATGATAAACTCATGAGTCACTTGTAGTTAAGTAGATGAGTTAGTTAGAGTTGAGTACGTGTTATTTTCCTTTATAAGGAAACCCAATCATGTATTATCCAATCAGGTTTGGGATTTGGACTAGATTAATAAAATGTCTTGTATGTTCTATTAAATTTCTATTCCGGTTATTTATTTAATTTCATGCACTTTTTGTTTACATTGAGGTATCATTTATTTACAAATTGTAACAAACAACAGATTATTTTATTCGCATCGAATGAAATTATTGAGGATGAAGCTTGTGTACTCAATCTATGTTTTCATCAACCCCTATTTTTTTAAGCATCGATACTATGGGTTGTTCATGCCCTTTGGGAGTCTAGTGGAATCCTTTCACAATGTGTCTACATTGGCTATCTAACTTCCACACATGCAATGGTTGATTACAAAACACTAATTCTAGATCTGAAGAAACAATTATTTGCGTAAAATTGTCCTGTCATCATCAGTAGTGCATCTTATGGTGGAAGTAAGATGTGTATAACCTGTTATCCATTTATTATTGAATCCAAATTTTCTTCTTTATCCTATGGAAATAATTCAATATATTGACTGCACACTTGATCAAAATAATGTATTTTTCTTTAAAAATTAAAAGCTTGTTCTGTGGATTCTCTACCTCAATTCCTCAAACCTATTTCAATAGAATCCCTTGACTAGACATTTTTTGATTCTCATAGCCTACTCCTTTTCTACCATGTCTATTTTCAGTAGTCACAATTTATGTTCAAATGATGCTTTGTGTTTATCGTAAAATGACAATTTGTCTCCCTGATGAGTATGGTACAAGCACATTTACAATACACCTTCTAATTCCTCTTCTGTAACCTATCCCAAATCAGTATATTATTCATCAATGAACACTAAACCAAGAAATTCAATTTAAAATGACACTTATTACATTAAGATCAATATACTAGAATATCACGTATTAAAAAAATTGAATTATTGCACTGTTAGCTGCCTAGTTTTGCTTGAAGTATCCCCATGTTAACATCACAGTGCTGGCATCTTCAACACCTATCTTATATTTCAATGACATTACACCTAAATATGGTTATGAATGGGTTGTGACAAGAGACTTTGGATTATGCTCCAGATTTATTCTTTCCTCTGAAGATTTATATATTGTCATGTTCATCAATTGAGATTTGATAATATTATTGTGATAATATTATTGTTTTCTAGTGCACAAAATGTGAGTAAGAGATGCTATATTATAATAAAAGAGTCATGGGAAGAAATAAAGAAATATGATTCACTACTTAGAGGCTTGTAGATCCTACAACACACATTCAACACTTGTAGGTAAAAATGTTACGAAAATATCAATGATGTGAATTCCCAATTTTATTCAAGTTGGGGTGGCCACTTATAACTAATGAAACCCATTCCTGGATCTCATGGATTTTAGTGCTAACACTTCGATAGATTGGTTAGCAACTGTATACGATAGATCCATGTAGTATGGTTCTACACCAATTAAAGATGTAAAGATAATATAGTATTCTCGTACTTGAGTATGGGAAGAATTTCCCAAAAAGTTAGTGAGTTGTATTTCCTATTGCAATATCTCACTTTTAGATTTTGTGAGTATTTGGAAATATGGTAAACAAAAATTAGAGGAATTAACTTAGTTACCTATTTCAAAATTTAAAATATTTTTGAAATATACAATCAATTATAAGTAATCTCCTATAAACTGGAATTAATATCCTTTAAACATAAATTTATTTAGTCGTGTGTCGCAGATATGAAAGACCATTGATGGCTTTCCCAAAGGTACAAACATGCTCACTCATATATCTGATGGAGCAACCTTTTAATAAAACTACGCCCTTGAAGGGACATCCACCACCACCAATAATACTTGTCTGCATCTTCAACAACATCCTAATGAGGGGTGGAATTGATTGGTTAAGTAATTATTTTTTCAAATTAGGGCTAGATAATTTTATGAGAGCTAAAGTAATCAAAAAATCCTATGTGAATAATCAATTTAACCACTTGAACCCATTTTCATTAATGATATTGATTGTATTCCTGCAAAGGTGCACCGAAATGGTGATGCCATTTATCTCAACCCCAAACACAAGAATGTTTCCCTTAGATCTCTTTGACATGAAATCCTTTGCAAAGGACTACAAGAGGAAATATGGAGTTATACCAAGGTCTGATTGGATCACAATAGAGTCTGGTGGCCATGTAAGTTCTTAATCACATTCACCTGATAATATATGGACCCATCTTACCCTATGATTTATGGAGGATCTATTTTCTTTTAAATTTTAATTTTGTTGTTTTCAACAATTTTTTTGTTTAAATATGTTAATGGTTATATTGAAAATATTTATGAATATTTTGTTCGTTCCCAGAACATAAGAAGAACACTAAAATGTTTTTCAAACAACATAATCTTCTCCAATGACCTACGAGATCCATACAACAGTGGGGGGTAAGACTAATTTATTTATTTATGTGTCTACATATATTTAGAGTTGATGGAGAAATTAACGGTTTCATATTCATGTTGTTGAATTACACAGTGTGACAAAGAGTATATTTGAAATTGTTCTAGCCCTAGAAATTGTTGGGTTGTGTTATATTCTTTCCATGACTAGCTCCCCTAGTCAGACCAGGGGGTTAGAGGGGCACAGATCGCCCCCTTCATTGCGCCATTGTGTAGCAGGGAAATTAGCACCCCTCTACACGGTTCGAGGTAGCGTCCAGGGAAATTTTTTTGGGGCCCTATATTAGGTGAGCAGACCTACCTATGGTTTTGTGCATGGTTTTCGCACATGGTTGTGGGCACGATGGTTTTCGGTCCATGGTATTTTGTAGATCCGATCAAGGGAACTATGATTATGTTCTAATCTAGGGTTAATCGATTGAGGTTATGGATGCTTCGACATGTATATATATGTATTATAAAATTGAAAGGAACATAATGAAAAATCAATCTGGTAGTCTCAGTTTTGGGATCTAGGGGAAAATCTTTGTGTATATTTGTTTTATGTGTTATTTTCTCGCTATTGTTAATTTTCTGTTGTTAGAATTTGTATGCAAGTAATTTATGTATGAGGTTAAAACCTATAGAAACAAATAGAGGTAAATCTTGACAGATAGTTAGGTTAATGATGGATTATATTGGGCTAGAATAGACTTTGGTCTCATAGCTTTGTGGTTTTTATGTACTGTAGGAACCCATTTCCAAGACCTATAGTTTTCATCTCAAGAAGATCCAGATTGAATCAGAGAGCAAAGACACAAAGAGGTGGAGATCATAACCAAATGGGTCAAATAGTACTAGGAGGACCTATTGATCTGCAAGGAAATATAATTGTTGCATTTACATCTTTGGAGTATGGGGGTGTAAAAGCGTTAGTTTCATTTTTATATTGATGATTAGTTTGTGATCATGTTACATAAGGTATCAACACCAATGTATCGACAATAATTTTAAAGCGCTATTGTATGGGCTTCAAATCATCCAAAAGCAATCTGACTTGTATGTTTTAAATGTCTCATAAAGGAAATTTTTTAACTATAAAGTGGTTGTTGTTGGTGGTTTACATGTAGGGGGAGGATTAGTACATTATGATTCATTATGGTTTAATATGGTTAATTTATGATTGATAAGGGTTTATTATGGTTAATATAAAATTGTATATGGGTGACCACGGTTGATTATGGTTATCCATGTTTAACGTGGTGACTATGGCAGATTATGGTTTACCATGTTGTTTTCAATCATATTTGACCATATAAATAATATATGATCATGGCTACCTATGATTCTACCATGATTGAGAATGTTTGGCCATGGATGTAAATATTGACTATAGTATACTTTGGTAGAGCAAGGTTGACTATAGTTGACCATGGCTAAGTATATTTGACCATGGTTTCCCATGGTTGCCAATTATTGACCATGGTTGAAGAAAATGACCATTTAACCTTTTAACTATGGTTACCCATGGTTGACCATATTTGACCTTAGTTAGACAATGGTTTCCCTTTGTTTGTCCATGCTAACCATTTAACCATGGTTGATGACATGACCATTGTTGATCATGGTTGACCACTTGATCATGGTTGACCATGTTTCCTAAGGTTAACTATAAATGATTTTTGTTAACTATGGATGACCATGTTTGACCATGGTGGATCATGATTGACCTTATTTGATCATGGTGAACCATGGTTGACTGTGGATGACCTTATCAATTATGCATGACCGTGGTTGACTCCTATGCTTGCAAATGAAAGATTATAGTTGACCATGGTTTCCCATGATTGACTATGTTTCCCTTGTTGACCATGGTTGAATATGTTGCATATGGCTGCCTAGGGTTTTCCACGGTAGATGATAGTTGAGTATAGTTGACTAGGGTAGGCCACAATTAACTATGAAAGGCCATGTACATCATCGATGAATATGATTGACCATGGTTGAATATGTATGAACGTGGTTGACCATGGGTGTCGATGTTTGACTATGCCTAACCATGTTTTGGCCAAATTAATTATATTAATAAAGCAAGTCAATTGTTCACACATAAATTATCAACCATGGTAAGTATGTTGTTTAAAGTTTATCACACACAATATATGTAGGCAACAATTGACAACTAACATTGTTTAATTCCTAATTATCACTAAGATTTCTTATACAAGAATTTGATAATCAATCAAACCAAAAGTTGTTGTAACTCTCCACACTTATAGAAATAGAAATCAATACAAAAAAATTCTCACTGTCAACCCTCAGTTGCATTAAAATAACACTCTTCCCACAATGTTGGAAATTAAATCACACTTGCATAATAGAATATCACTCATCTATTCTACATTCAATCTTGCTTGAAAAAAATAGAACTCCCTGAAATCAATTACTTATTCACACAAAATCATTCAACCGCAACCACACACAACCATTGATCTAATCAAACCACTCATTAACTGCATATGCACTACATTCTATATAACAAAAACTAACTAATATTTTGTATCAGGAGTGGTTTATAAATTTGCAGTAGAAATTGAACAACAATAACAACACACAATATTAGGTAAGGATAACTATAGGAATAATTATGCTGACACACGAGAAATCTGCACTATCTATTCTACAAGTTACCCAATAGTAATGGAAACATGTCAGCAATAATTTGTAACAATGATAAGCTAAAATTGTAACAAGAATTAAGGTGTCATAACATATAACTGAATTAAAATAGAATTAATACACTACCTATATAGAAACAAAAATCCATTTTAAGGAGTTGAGCCCTTCCTCCTTAGTGGGGAGCCTGTAAATCAAAGCTCATGAGCTAGCACAATAGATCATGAATAAACCACAAACTCATAAAAAATGCATTAGCTCTCGAAAATGATATACAAAATGTTTGGGAATGATGGTGTTCCCCCCTCACATGAGGTGGAAGGATCGTTACTTATAGGTTTTTCTCCTATCTAATCTTGGTACCAAACTAAACCATGATAATGTTCCAATTCTTAGTTTTTCAAATTGAAATTCTTTTCTTAAACAAATTTCAATAAGTTATTGGTAAAAACAATGCCTCATTTTACCGAGTAACTAAAATAAAGGATTATAATTGTTACATCTAACTTGGTTGATTTTCCAAGAGAGGTCAAATCCTTGTTGGCACAATGGTCTTGGTTGACATGGTTGAGAAATAGTGTACATATCAGTTGATGAAAATGGTAGTGAGAAAATAGAGTACACATCAACACAAAAGAGAGTATTAGTGTTGGAATAACAGTAGAGCTAATCATCTTGTGCGAGAGCATTGTAAAATATTGGAGGAGAAACATCGCATCATTTGGGATAAAAGGAGTAGTAGTATCCTAAAAATATGAGTCATATTGTACACATCCTTCTTGTCATTTTGTTATTAAAGTCACCCAAAAATATTTATCCTCTCATCACGTGCATGTAAAACTACATAAGTTAAGGTGAAATTAAAGAATATCATACTTTAGTCAAAAATATAATCAATTGAATAAAAAATATGTGGTTGTAAATGAAAAGTGGTTAAAAGGTTAAGGAAATAGTGGTAAAAGGAATTCCAATTCTTTTATCCAACATCTCCTCCCAACTGAAGTAACTGGATGTCCTCATGCAAACCTATTAGTCAACCCTCAATGCATCTTGTGGGTGTAACTCTGTAAACTTACAAACCTTTGCTACATCCTCAGTGATACCTTGTATCCCTCAAAATCAATCAAAGGCAGCCACCATGTCTCTGTCTCCCAAGATTTCAGCTAAAATCAAAGAAATCAAAACTTCAACAAAAGGAAATTAGGCTCACAACATATGATATAGTTAATATACATAGGTATTATTGAAAGAGTATGTACAAAATTTGGGTAGCATTATTGGTCTTCATCCTTATAATTCTTACTACATGCTTCCCATCTTAACTTGCTGCCATGTAGTGTATCTTGCCTTAACTACTCAATAGTTTGAAAATAGAGGTCTATAACTTTTTTATGAACCTGTTTAAGGCTCGAAAACCTCTACCTCAACATCGGGAAAATCCATCCAGTTAGAAACTTAGGGAAACTCATTTTCCATTTAGAATAGTGGCTTTGACTGGGTTTATGGGACCAATTTCCCTTAATAAACTATAAAAAGTGGATGTGATATATAAGTGTTCGATTGATTAAGTGAGTGAAACTAAGAAACATAAATACTTAAACTTAAACTATGTATCCCAGGAAATCTTTTTTCTGTACATGTGAGTTATAAAGATCTTGCATTAAACATGACAATATAGATCGTCAATTCCTTTGTGAGGTTAAAATATACATAGATAAATAATTTAATTAAATGAGTTACTAAAACATATCACACATATTAGATATCATTGTTCATTCATATAGTTAAAAGATTTCAATTAAGCACATCAATAGTGATAAATCTTAACTACTTGCAAACATGTATATGATAAACACAAATACAATAACCATTCAAATCATAAAGAAAGTACTAGTATTAAGATAATATGACCTGATAAACGTTCACTCTACTCATAAGTGAAATACTAATGGTTCCTCTTTCTATTAATATTCCTCCAAGACACATTAGTGAAAACTAGAATCTTTCTCGCATAAATTTAGAACCCCTCATAACAATGAAGGGGATTTATAGTTTGTAATCCAAACACAAATCTAGAAAAGTTTCATAGAATAATGAAGTGGTTTTAAAAAACCATACTAAAATTAATGGAAAATATAATGGTCAATTGCAGTTGCAACAACTTGACTCTCCACTCAATGCCCCAATCTCACATATATCTATTGTTGGCTTTAATTCAGGTGGATGATGAAGTCATATATGCCTCTATGAAATGAATAAAAAATTGTTAAGTGCTGAAAGTAAATGAGTTATTATGATGGAGAGACATCTTATAATCAACCATTGATTATGAAGTTTGATTAGGAAATGCCAACATCATTCCAAGTCAATCTTTGACAGATTTCGATACTCTCAGCCTTATTTTTCGATGACTCTTGCGATACTTTTCTCACCAATTTTACATCTGGAAACAATTTGAGGAGTTCTTTAGCTGAAGGATTGATTTTTTGCCCACATGTTGGTCTTTTTTAGTCTCTATTACAAAACTTCCTTCATTTTAGAACTGTGACATAGCAGAGAGTCTTCGGAAATCCTTGAATGAACTATTACGTTTTCCTTACTGACCTTGGGTTCATCCTTGTTTTGATCAAACAATGATTTTATTAAAATCAGAAGAAAACTGAATTGAAATCTAAACATAATAAACCCCCTACAAAACCAATGAAAAAAAACTTTCCAATTATAATAATAGCAACCCCTTGGAGGTGACAATTGGCGAGAACTGTTGGTATCGGTGAAAGGCTTATTGCAACTTTTAAAACGAGAAAATACAAAATATTTGCGATATGGGTAGCTACGATATGGAGCGGATGCGAAATCATAATTAAACACGTCGTAATAATTTTATCACATTCGTAATATCAAAGGTTTGAAATGGTGGAAAAATAACCAAAGTTGTGATATTGCGAACGTGATTTTGTATTAAATCACTGTACAAACCAAGTCCACAATACTAGCAATTTTAGGACACATGCCATTATAAAAGTTCTGATGAGTAGACACGATTTTTTATTAAATCAAGCCTATAATTATATCGGGTTTGGCTATCGAAGATTGGAGCTAAATGATTATTGAATATTGAAATATTGGCGGGTTTGACATGTTGCAATCGGAGATTAGCGGGTGGAAAATATCATAGATCGGCGATTGGATCTTTGGAGATCAGTGACATGAGCATCGTTTTAAAAACATTTTAAAAAAGTTGATATTGGAATCTCCGATATCCTATGTGGAAATCTTGTGGGGTTGGGATTTTGTTATTATATTTACAGTAGAGCACTTTTATCATTTATAGGCTTAAACATTTGAAAACTCAATCGGAGAATGTTTTAGTCGCAATATTTCTTAAAAGGAATGTTGCCATGTTTGAAATATTCCGATAAAGTTTTTCCAATATGGAATTTTAAACAAAAGTTGATGTTTGCGAATATGTATTATGGACTTAAGCTTTGATAAAGTTTTCGATAAGGGAGACTTAATGTTCCAATAAGGAGGATTTATCATTTTAGTCAATTTTTTGGACAAATGAGACTAATATTACCTTCTTTATTGAAACTTAAAGTATTTTATCCTAAACTAAAAAGGCCCCCCCATATTTTATTAGTTCTACTGTTAACCATATAGGGGGGTTGTTGAGTAGTACAACAATTGGCAACATACTAGGAGAAACAATTATCTCTATTGAAAATAAATGAAGCTTTAAACAACTAAACAAGATGACTTAGAAAGGTAAAAATCTTGATGCTTTGATTGATAAAATTTTCTCTGAATAGAAGAACTCGTCATCTTGTGAATTATCTCATAACCTATTTATTGATGAGAATATTTATTACCCCTGTTGGTCATTTAATTAGTTATAAAGTTAAATTTAAGAACTAAATAAGTTTAGCTTTTAAGATAGATCTGTTTGTCATTGGTAGAGCCACTGCTACCAACAGGCATTCATAGCCTTAATAGGGTTACCATTTAACCAAATACATATCAGTATCCCATCCACTTAAAGTTTTCTTGAAAGCCCTTATAGTTTTCTTGAAAGCCATTGTCCTGGCTTGGTAACCAAATTATGACAATGCCATTCACATGTTATAATGATATTGAACAAGTTGCCTTGTGATGAGACCTCGTGTCTTATGGTTATATAATTGTAAGACATTATCCTAGTTTGGTGGCTGGTGTTGATAATGTTAGTATCATTGGTTTCCCATGATCGTGGTAATTCGACACATGATGATAGCTCTTATCATTTAAGATTTATATTTTTGAATTACACTAGAAATTTTAAAATTAGTGGATGGGGAGGTATACTCACTCCTTAAGATTAATGGACGACAATTGAAGTCAAAAGACTCTAAAATGTAAAATAGGCTTTAATTTTTAAAGAAAACCTTTTCATGACCAATCATAGGATAACTAGGCTTTATAAAGTTTTCAAGTTATGGAACATTCACAATTTAAAGGATATAAATATTTCAAAGTTAAATGAAAAACTAAACTTCAAACTTATAATCAGAATTTCCAATATCTCTTCCCTAACCATTTAAATTTCATGTAGATGATGAGAAACCTCCAATGTGAATAAAAGGGTTTATTTCCTAACATAATTACGATTAAAAAACCGATATATAGATGTGGTTATTTACATATTTACAGAAGGATAGGTATCCTTAAGATTTTTTTTTTTCAAAACTATCTCATTAACGGGAAGAGCATCCCCCTTTCCCTATAGATCTTGGAGGATAAAGGTTGAGAAGCCTAGTTTGTCAATGATCTAAAATGGGCCTAGCAATAATATCTGAATTTTAGTGTGTTTACTTTTTTCTTCATGAGCTTTCTCCCATTTGAAAACTAGATTGCTATTTTCAAAATTTTTATTGTTGACTAAATTTGTATCAAAAGAACATTTAACAAATTGTTGATGATGGGTACAAACTTGTCTTTCTTTATCCCTCTCTTCCTCTAGCTTAAATATTTGGGATATTCTTAGTTGTAAAGCAGAGGAAGCTTTTTCTTAAATGTATTGGACTAGGGCTAGTGATGGAATAACTAGATTAGGAGGTAGAATAACTTATTTTACATACACTAGTTGGAAATGAGAAGTGCTTATAGAGAAATTTTGAGTAATTCTATTAACCCATAAAGAAAACCTAGAGATTTGTGCCAATTTATTTGATTTTGGTCAATTGTTCTTTTGATTATCTTGATGAGATTTTTATTAGTAGATTATGCTAAGTTGTTTCATTGAGGGTAGTAATTTGCAGAATACTTCAGTTTAAAACCTCTTTTAAGAGAAAATTCAGTAATCGATTTTCTTGAGAAATAAGATGCATTATAAAAAACAATGGCATGGCGAATACCAAACCCGGTAACAATGAATTGATCAATAAATTTGATAATATTTTCAAAATTGGCCACCTTGAGGGTTATTTCTTCCACCCATTTGGTGAAATAGTCCATAATAGTCAAGAAGTATTTATGCTGCTTGGAAGAGTTAGGAACAATCTAACCTATTACGTCCATTTCCCATTGTTCAAATTTTTTTCAATGTTAATTGGCTGCAAGGGTAAGGATGGTTTCTTCTGTCTTCTTGAATCAGTCTACAAAAATTTACATTTTCTGAAATAGGCATGAGTGTCCCTGAATAAAGTTGGCCAATAGTATCCAAAATGAAAAAATTTATAAGTAGTGTTGTCTCCACCACAGTGTCTACCAGCTGGTCCATCATGTAGCTCCTCCAAGGCCTTTTCAGCTTCATACTTTTCTAAACGTCTTAGAAAAACAAAATCGTAATTCCTTCTAAATAAGACATCATTGACAAGTTGATATTGAATAACTTTGAGTCTAAGAGCTCTTTTATTATTGCAATTGAGTTCTAATGGAGCATAACCATATTTTAGGTAAAAAAATAAGATCAACATATTGAGATTCAGTATCTATGGGACATACCTTTGTGATTTGGATATGATTACCTGAATGTTCATTAGTTGAACTATTATAAGCTCCAACAATTAACCTGCAAAAACCTTGACCCCTTAATATTTTAGCTGGTTTGATGTCTAGGTCATATTGTTGTAGGGAAGTAACCCAATTTTCCCTTTTCTCTCCCAATTCTTTCTGGGTAAGTAATTGTTTGACAACAAGGAAAGACACAATTACTTTTGTATGTGTTTTTAGGAGGAAAGGCCTGAAATGTTTGATGGATTTGAAGATTGCAAAGGCTTTCTTTTCAACCTCTGAATAATTTAGCTCGGATCCTTGTAAATTGGAACTAAAGAAGGAAACCAAAGGTTCATTTTTTTGCTTATTATGTTGAGTTAAGACTGCTGCATAAGATTGTTCGGAAGAAAAAAGTATAAAGAATGATTTATTTGACAAAATTAGGGGTTTATAATGAAGGGGAATCAATGATTTCCTACTTCATTGACTCAAATGATTTTCTTTTGATCAACCCCCATTGACAAAATGACTTCTTCTCTTTCATAGCCAGGAAAGGAAGAGCAATTTGAGAATAGTCTGGAACAAATATTTTAACAAAATCAGTTTGTCCGAGGAAGAATTACATGGATTTTTTGTTGTAGGGTAAGGGAATTTAAGATATCACCTTAATTCTATTTGGATTTATGCAGATTCCCTCTTTATACTCTATAAATCCTAGAAGTTTCCCTTCATCGAGAGCAAAGAATCACTGTTTAGGATTTAGGGAGATTCCAAACCTTCTATATCTTTCAAACATCTGTTTTAAAATGTGTAAATTATTACTCTTTTGTTTGGAATAAATTGTAATGTCATCTAGATACACTAAAACTGTCTTATTGATCAAACATACGAAAGCAATATCCGTAGCTATTTGGAAAGTAGCTCCAACATTAATCAGTCCGAAAGGCATTTTTTGTTAAGCATAGGTCCCCCACTTAGTCCTAAATGTGGTTTTCAGTCTATCATGTGGATGTACAAGAATATGATTGTAACTTGAAAAGCCATCTAAAAAAGACATTAATTCATAACCAACAATAGATTGTAAAATTTATTCCATTGGGGGCAAATGAAAGTTATCCTTTTCATATTTTTTTTTTCAAATTTTTGAAATCTATACAAATATAAATATCCCCATTTTTCTTTTTAACTAAAACAAGGTTTGAGACTTACTTGGAATGTCTGATTGGAAAAATGATTTTATCTTTAACAAGCTTATTAAGTTAAGTTTTAATCTAAGTTTCCAAGTTAGGGTGGATTTTGAGCTTTTTTTGGATTGGCTCGACATTTGAAAGGATAGGAATAATGCGTTGAATGATGGATGTGTCATAGGTTTTGAGATCATCATAATTCCATGAAAATATATCCTTGTACATTTTCAACCATTGAATGAAAGTAGATGTCCAAGGCCTAAATTGATGTTCTTAGGCTTATGATTAGATCCTAAGTTGACTAATTCAAATATCTGACTTGAACTTTGAAGCTTGCAATTAGTTACCTTTCTGAATCTATCTTTTAGGTCATATAAATCTTTGAGTTTAACTACAGTTTTAGGTAAAGAGTTTTCCTCAGAAGATTTATTCAACTGTTTTTCATGTTTATCCTCATTCATAATATGATTAGAGTAAGATCCTTCAGATGTCAAAAAACTCAAGATGTCATTGTCATCATTAAACATTGGCCAATTAGTAATGTTCTCTAGAATGGAGGGGTAAAACGTTAATTCAATAGAAAATCTATATGGATTGAAATCTTCAGGTGGAATGAGTTTGGAAGCAACATTTTCTAGGAGGTTCATAGTAGCATTTTGTATTCTTGGAATAGGACTTATGTTGAATTTAGTGAAATGAGACGTGAGTCCTTGGATAAAATATTGATAATACTTAAGGTGACTAGAAACACAATGGATGTTTTTTCTAACATGTTTGATAACAATTTCCGAGTCACCAAAAACTTTAAGATATTTGATATCAAGAGTAATAGCCTTTTGTAAGACATGTACCAATGCTTCATATTCGACAACATTATTGCTACATTCAAACTCTAATTTGAAAGCTAGCATAATTTTTTTATGCATGAGGGTTAATCAAAACGCAACTAGTTCCTACTCCTTCATTAGATTTCAATCATCAAAATAAAGGGTCCAAATACGCTGTCATGTTTATTCACAAGGTTATCTACAACATTAATACACTTAGAAGAATCTGTTTGGGAGAAATTTTCAATATAATATGAAACAGAGTCAACTAAAAAATGGAATTATTGTGCTTGAAAATTTCTAAAGAAAGACTCAAAGGAATAAATTCCAATAATATTGTTTGTAAAAACTACTGATTCATTTTCTTCATCAAAATTAGTCACTAAATGTTTCATGTGTTTTTCCCTATCAACACGAACTTGATTGGGTTTTCTATTGTAGGGGAGCCACATGTGTGACCAATGAGTTGCAAAGTAACCATGTGTTTTTCTAGACCAGTGTCTGCTTAGAATAAGACCATACAATTTAGGAATGTCCACAACTAATATATCTATTATTTGACAAACCTTTGGACTGTAAGCTAATCTTAGTAAAAAAAAAATTATTTCTCCCAAAAATTTGACTTTTGTGCGATCTAATTGAAAAATATGAACAACAAATTTTTGTGGTGAGATATTCAATTTAAGACATACCTCAGAATGCATTACATTTGATGATGCACCAAAATCCACTAGATAGTTATGAACATTTCTTTTAAAAATCTCAAAAGTTAATAAGAAGGGAGGAATATTGGAACTTGATCTATCTCCTATCAAAATGGCATCTGATGAACTGATCTTACCTCAAGAGGCAATAGGAGGTTTTCTTGTCCCTGGTCTCGAAGTAACTGGGATCTTATTTAGTAATTTGTTGAATCTGGAATTAAAATATTTGATTCTTTCATTTGAATTAGTCTTTAGATTTGATAAGTCATTAATCAAAGTGGTAGTTATTTGGTCATCATCACATTTGATTAGAAAATGCTCTCCAAACATATCCCAGTTTGTTAATGGTCTAGAAGGAAGAGAAAAATACCTGGATCCTACAGATCCTTCAAATGTGTATGGGAAGAGACTAACAATACAATCTTCTTTAGTGACTTCATTTAGATTGATCGCTAACATGAAATTATGAATATGTTCCTATGCAGGGAGACCATCATTAGGATTAAACTTAGGAAGCCGTCTCTCTAGGTGTTTCAGAAGAGGGTGTAATGGTGGAGCCATCTATATTGCCCCAGGGTTATTCCATGGTCTTTAGGAAATTATGGGAGTACTGGGATTGGAAGAAGTAGTAGAAGATGAAGGGCATGATGGCGATTGATTCATTGTGAAAGATGTTCCTGTAGAACTACTGATTATAGTTGCACTAGACGTTTATGTTTGAGAAATGTGAATGTATGGAATGAGAGGTCGATTAGAATAAGGTAAAGAGGTAGAGGAAGTGAAAGGACCATGAGAAGAAGTAAGAGGGGAAGGATGGTGATGTAATCTCACTAGCGGAAGAATTATTTTCTGGAGTAGTTTTCTTTCTCCAATGAGTGTTTAATCGAAATTCAATAGGTTTGGATCCAAGATTTTCACCATAGGATATAGTTAATACACCAAAAGACTGTAAAGATGGGGAAACACTTCATTAAGATATATCTCTTTGGACAAATGTTTCTCTAGAAATGCAAATTCCTTCTAATTTTTGGATCAAACAGTGAACTTCAAGAGACTCAATTGGTATTTTAGAACAATTTTGGACAACTGACTTTGGAAGTGTGCTATGAGTTTTGGTGGCTTTTTAAGCAACTTCAGGTATTGGATTAGGAGATTTGGAATGTGATGTAGAAGTTGGTTGTGATTTTGAGGGAGACTAAATCTTAGAATGAATTTTTGGTTTAAGAGTGGGTCTTATTTCCATTCATAGAATGAAGGCCCTCCTGCAAGTGCCAACAAATTTTAAGTCTTGAAAACATCTGCCTCAACATCATGGAAAACCACCTAGTCGAGAACTTAGGGTAGTTCCCTTTACCTTTAGAATAGTGGCTCTGATTGGGTTTATGGGACTAGTTTCCCTCAATAAAAGATAAAAAAGTGGATGTCATATATAAGTGTGGGATTGGTTATGTGAATGAAACTAAGTAAAAGAAATGCATAGCCTTAAATTATCTATACCAGGAAATATTTTTTTTATGTACATATGACTTATAAAGATCTCACATTAAACATGATTATATGGATCATCAAATCCTTTGTAAGGTTAAAATATATAAAGATAACTAATTTAATTAAATAGTTAATTAAATCAGTTTTTGAAACATATCACACACATTGGATATCATTGTTCATTCATATACTTAAAAGATTTCAATTAAGCATATCAATAGTGATAAAGCTTAACTACCTGCAAACATGTATATGATAATCACAAATATAGTAACCATTCAAATCATAAACATAGTACTAGTATTCAGATAATAGTACCTGATAAATGTTAACTCTACTCATAAGTGAAATAGTAGTGGTTCCTCTTTCTATTAAGATTCCTCCAAGATACAGTAGTGCGAACTAAAACCTTTCTCATAGATATTCAGAACCCATCATTCATAACAATGAAGAGGATTTATAGTTTCTAATCCAAACACAAATCTAGAAAATTTCCATAGAATATTGAAGTGGTTTTAACAAACCATACTAAAATTAAAGTAAAAGATAATATTCAATTACATTTGCAACAACTTGACTCTCCACTCGCTGTCCCAATCTCGCATATATCTATTGTTGGCTTTAATTCAGGTGGATGATGGAGTCATACACACCTTTATGTAATGAATAACACATTGTTAAGTGTTGAAAGTAAATGAGTGATTATGTTGGAGAGACATCTCAGGATTAACCACTAATTATGTAGTTTGATTAGGAAATTCCAATGGAATTCCAAGTCAGTATTTGATAGATTTTGATACTCTCAGCCTTATTTTTTGATGATCATTGCCATACTTTTGTCACCAATTTTACATCTGGAAACAATTTTGGGAGTTCTTTAACCGAAGGATTGATTTCTACCCACATATTGGCCTTTTTCAGTTACTGTTACAATAATCCCTTCAGTTTAGAACTACACTGTGGTACATGATAGAGAGTCTTTGGAAATCATGAATCAAATTGTTACTTTCTCCTTATCGACCATCAGTTCATCCTTGTTTCAGTCAAGAAGATTTTTAATTAAACTCACATGAAAACCAAATTGAAATCTAAACATAATAAACTACCCAAAAAACCAATGAAAACACACTTTTCAATTATAATAACAACATTCCCTTGGAGGTGACAAGTGGTGAGCACCATATGGTATTGGCGAAAGGCTTATCACAACTTTTAAAATGAGACAATACAAAATATTTGTGATGTGGGTAGCTCTTATATCGAGCGGATGTGAAATCATAGTTAAAATCATTGTAATAACTATATTGCATCCATAATATCAGAGGTTTGAAATGGTCACAAAATAACCAAAGTTGCGATATTGCAGATGCAATTTAGCATTAGATCATTGTAATAAGACAAGTTGTGTCTGCAGTATCGATGATTTTAAGACGTGTGCCATTAAAAATTTTTGATGAGAAGACACGATTTTCTATTAAATCAAAACTACAATTATATTGGGTCAAGATATCAGATATTGGAGATGAATGATTATCACATATCAAAATATTGGCAAGATTTCCATATCGCAATTGCAAATTAGCGGATGGAAAATATCGGAGATCAACGATTGAAGCTTTGGACATCAAATGTATGAGCATCGTTTTAAAAACACTAATATTAGAATCTCTGGTATGCTACATGGCAATCCTGTGGGGTCGAGCTTTTGTTATTATATTTGCAATGGAGCACTTTATCATTTAGAGGCTTAAACATTTGAAAACTTAATCAGAGAATGTTTTAAACGCAATATTTCTTAAAAGGAAATGTTACCATGTTTGAAATACTCTGATAATCTTTTGTTGATAGGAGAATTTAAACAAAAGTTGATGTTCGTGAACATGTGTTATGGACTTATGCTTCGATAAATTTTCGTATAAGGAGGATTTATCATTTTAGTCAAGTTTTTTGATGAATGAGACTAATATTATCTTCTTTATTGAAACTTAAAGGATTTTATCCTAAATTATTTTGTTAGTTCTACTATTAACCATATGGGGGGGTTGTTGAGTAGTATAGCAGAACCTTGCACAATTTATACATTCTTTTTGGAGACTGATAAAAGTTTCCATATGTTCTAACTAGTACTGCAGCATAACTCGGTTTCTCTCAAATCCACAATACTTTATTCTCCTAGTTTATTGTGACAGTCTCATGGGCTAGTTTCCAACTTATATAATGTTTATAAAATGACGCAAATTCCCTAAGATTGATGTCGTCCACATAAGGTGAGATATTGAAACTCTTTTCTCAATAACAAATGAACTTATGCAGATATAAATCACATAAAAAATGTTGTTCTGAAAAGTTCCTCTGCTTGAATACCTCCAAAAAAGGCATAATGGTTGTTATCTTGTATAGCCTAATTTCTTTAATAGTTTTTAATTGAAAAAGTAAGAATTTCTTTTGAAGGAATAAGGGGTAGGAAGAATAAGGCTTTCTAAAACTTAATATTTCATGTACAAGATTATACATTTCCTCTTCTTCCTTCAATACTTTCTGGATATTTTCTTGAAGTTCTAGCACTTGTTTTCTTTGTTTTTTCCTTTCTCATTCACCTTGTCCCATCTAAGACTTTGGATCATTAACTATTTCTTCGAAGCCTCGATAAAATTATAAATGATTTTCCTATGCTCACTTAGTGGTATTAAAATATTGCAAATAAAAAATATTAATTGATTCTACAAATACAAATATTGTGTCTAAGTGATCATATTTCTCAATTTTATGCGACATTGTCTCTATTGTTGCTACAACAATGTCTTTATTAATAGGATTTTGTAAATTCTCCTAGGTTTTTATATTCTTTTATCGTCAATTTGGTACCTCCTTATCTATTGGTTCTAGTGTGAATGCAACATCATCTATAGTTTCTTATGTATTAACAATTTGATTTTCCACATGTTGCTCTGCCTCAACTTCTAGTTCTTGCGTGAAAACATCATAGTTGGAAAGTTCTCGCATACCATCATGTTGGTTCTCTAGAGGCTTATCTACCTCAAATACTGGTCCTTATGAGACAAAATATCATTGATATGTTCTTGTGTACCAACAAATTGATTCTCTAGAGGCTTCTCTGCCTGAGCTACCAGTTCTTATGTGACAACAGCATCATTGTCAGGTTCTTGTGTACCAGCTTATTGGTTCTCCATAAGCTACTTTTCCACAGACGTTGGTTATTGTGTGACAGCAAAATCACTAGAAGATCCTTGTGTACCATCCTATAATTTCATATCTTCCCCCTCAAATTCTATTTGTACTTCCATTAAGACAAAGTTTGGATTATTTATCTCATTAGATGTTTTTATGTCCCTATACTACTGGTGTAGCACCTTATTTTTATTAGTGCAACACCTTGTAAGGACCATAGTACTTTGGTGATAATTTCTTATCCTTATTAGCTACTAATTCTTACGTGATAGTAGCATCATTTGCAAGTTATTCTATACCAACATATTGGTTCTCCACAAGATACTTTGCCTCAACAATTGGTTCTTGTGTGACAACATCATCGCTAGAATATTCTTGTGTACCAGCCTCTAATTCCATATCTTCCCCCTAAAATTCTATTTTTACCTCCATTGAGAAAATTTTTGGATTATGTACTTCATTAGATGTTGTTAGGTCCCTATACTAATAGTGTAGCCCCTTATTGTTATTAGTGAAACACCTTGTAAGGACCATAGTACTTTGGTGATAATTTCTTATCCTTATTAGCTACTAGTTCTTATGTGACAGTAGCCTTATTGTCAGGTTCTTGTGTACCAACCTATTGGTTCTCCATAGGCTACTTTTCCTCAACTGTTGCTTCTTGTGTGATAACAACATTGCTAGAAGATTCTTGTGTACCAACCTATAATTCCATATCTTCCCCCTCAAATTCTATTTGTACCTCCATTGCGACAAAGTTTGGATTATGTACCTCATTAGATGTTGTTAGGTCCCTATACTACCAGTGTATCCACTTATTGTTATTAGTGCAACCCCATTATTGTATTGTTGTGGCCTTACATTATTATTGTTATGTCAACTATGATTATATTGTGACCCATTAGACTCCTATATATAGAAAGGATGTCTTATCATTTGTATCATCGAAGAATTGTTCATTTTTCTAATGTAAAGGAGGTTTCCCCCTCGAAGAGGTTGATTTTGAAGTTGTTGATCTATATTTTCTTCTATTTTGTGAGCTGGTTATATAAAATTTGGTATCAAAGATTTGGATTCTAGGGTTTTGCTACTTCAAATAGCTCATCGTGGCATTTTCGCTATAAATTTATTTCTATGAAGCTACGGAAGCTTAAATTAAAATCCATTTGAGCTGTCATAACAATAATAACGTAAGGGCATAACAATAACAATAGTGGGCTTCTATGGGGCACAATAATGACAATATGGGGACTACATGGGTATAACAATACAATAAAGGGGTTTCACTAATAACAATAAGGGGTTACACTAGTATTATAGAGAGCTAATAGATGTATACCCAACCTCATTAACAATCTCCCCACAAATTCAAGACATCAACTTTTTAGCCATTTCATTTTGGAGGTGGGGAAGCTTTTATCATCATTTCAACAACTTCGACTGGGGTTTCTAACCTTGATGGTTTCTTAGTCTATTTTTTCTCTCTTAATATTGAAATTTTTTCAATTGAAGAATTTATTTCTTTAAACTATCAACTAATTAAGATAAGGGGTCAAATTTAGACTTACCAACTCGAGATTTTTCAACCTTTTTCCTCTTGAATTTATCCTCTTTCTCCTTAATAGGATTTCCCTTCAACTCCAATATATCATTTGCATTTTAGATGATTGAGTAGGTGATGTTGTTATAGTAGCCCTAACCCCTATTTTAAGAAACTTACCACTCACATGCCTTTTAAGTGATCTCTTCTTGATTCTTATATACACAGGCCATTATTCCGCTACAATAGAGCAACCTCCAAATCCAAAAAAACTTGCATTTCCATTGATCATCTCAAATGTTGTGTTAGCATGAATAGCTTCATCAACACAATGGTTTATAGTAGATGTATCCATAGGGAAACCTTCTTCAGGGATGTCAATACAAGAATCCATAATAGGCGTATAAGTGGGAAAATTTGAGTGTCATTTCTTCTTCTTGGTCCTACTTCTTCCACCTTGACATCCTCACTTTGTTATTTTGATTCATTCCCTAATTCTTATTAACTAAACCATATAAAAAAGGTGTTAGGTCCCTAAAATACTAATGTAATCCCTCATTGTTATTGTCAGTGTATCCCCCTTATTATTATTGTTGTGCTCATGTAGTCCCCATATTGCTATTTTTGTTCCCTTACATTATTATTGTTATGTCGACTCTAATTACATTGGGACCCCTTAGACTCCTATATATCAAAAGGAGGTTTTTTAATTTGAATCATCCAAGAATTTTTTATTTATGTAATGTAAAGGAGGTTTCCTCCTCAAAGAGGATAATTTTTAAGCCATTGATCTATCTATTTCTGACCTCATTGCATAACATTTGGTAGCATAGCTTTGGATTCTAGGGTTTTTCTTCTTCCAACAGGCCATCATGGAAGTTTCGCTACAGCTTTTTTTATACAAATTTTCAGAAGATGAAATTAAAATCCCGTGGAGCCAAAATCTTGGTGAACCTCATGTACAAATTTCATATTTGTTTTTGCTAAATTTTCAGAGATATGATCCAAGGAAGTCATGGTTTTTGATGGCTCCAGAATTCCATCTCAAACAGGTGACCTTGGAAAAATTGTAATAACATTCTCTCTGAGCATCAGATTTGAATTTCATAAAAGGTGAAAGAAACAGGATGGAATTTATTTGTTTAGGTACTATATTTAGGGCCAATGTCCTAAAAAGTGACACGTGGCACTCTGTACAAGTTTTCTTTGCTAAACCAATCTATAATCATCATGGGAGATTGGGCATAAATCTTTCTTGAAGAATCCAATCTTGATTAGAATTGTGGGGTTGGAAACAAAACTCAGAGGGATACCATAAAAATGAATTGCATACTTTCTAGATCTAAAATTACAAGGATAAAATAGATTCAATATCGTTCTCCTTAAAATCAAGAAAAAGGTGTGTATTTTTTTTAAATTTGCATAAGTTTTGTTTGAAAATTTAGTTTGAAATGATTCAAAGGGAATAGTGAATCATAAATATCATTAATTGGTGCCCCGAAGAAACAAAATGGAAACACATAGTAAGAAACCCGAAATCTCTACTATGATGCATAATGAAGAGGAAGAAATGAAACATGATATATCAAAATCACAAGATCAAGTGCATCAAATTTCACTCTCGCAAAGAGTAACCAAAAATGAAATGGAAGCTAATATGGATGGCTTGAAGAATGGTTTAAAATTAGACATGGAAGGTTTGGAAGCTAAGATGGATGGTATAGAAGCAAAAATGAAAGGCAACATGGAAGATTTGAAGAATGGTTTAAGGAAAGTTTGACAAAGTTGTGACAAGAAATGCTTCCTAATACTGAAAAGGTATTAGATGAAACTCATGATGAGAACAAAATAAATGTTAATCATGATTTCATCTAACGTTGGATTGAAGATCCACCATATTCCAAAGATAAATACGAGGAATTTTGATGACAAGGATCCTGTAACATGGATACTACAGATGGAGCAATATTTTAATCTCCATAATGTGAAAAACACACAAAAGGTACGCATTGCAACTGTATATTTAGAACCCAATTAGTTTGCATGGTATCGATGGCTTTGTTCTTGTAAACAAATTGTTACTTTGTTAGTTTTTATGGAGGAAATGATATTACATTATGAGGATACAAATAGCAACACTTTCTTTGGCTAATTGATAAATCTCAAACAAAAGGGTTAAATGGAAGAGCACATTGAGGATTTCCAAAAATTGAATATAAGGGTAAATGATATTCCAGAGGAGCATACGTCTAATGTCTTCATAGATAATTTAAAGGGTAACATCAACATGAGGTTCACCTTCGGGAACCTGATTCATTGGAGAAGGCATTTAGGTTGGCAAGACAAATTGAAAGGAAATTTATGGCAAAAAGGAAGCCTACCACTCACAACTATAAATATGGCAATGTTTATTATCCTAGCCTTCCACAACCTACAAGTTTGAAACCACAACAATTGTAATAAAAAAGATCAAAAGGGCTTTGTTACAATTGTGATGGAAAATAAACTAAAGGTCATAAGTGTGCTGAGAAAAAATGAATTTACATAGATTTGGAAGAGGAAGAAGAAAAGGAACAATAAACATCAAAAGAAGAGGATATACACTAGGAACCAACCCCAAATAAAGAAGAAATGAGTCTGACCATATCTTGTAATGCATTGACATGAATTACCACTCCTGAAGCTCTTAAGATAGAACGACATATCAAGAAGAAAAAAGTAATAATGTTGATTGATTCTGGTAGTAACCATAATTTTATTCATTGTAAGATAGCCAAGGAATTGAATTGCTTCCTCTATCTAGCACCAAAGTGTGAAGTGATGGTTGCAAATGGAGGAACCACAAATTTCTCTAGAATGTGCCATAATATCAAGCTATCCATGGGAGGATATGTATTGAATAGTCTAATTCTTTCCATTCCAATGGGTGGTGTTGATATTGTTCTAATGGCATGACAAAGCTTCTAAAGAAAGAACTACTAGGCATACTTGTAGAATTATGTTCACTATAGGTTCAAACATAAAAATTATCTATTTCTCTAGATCTCCAAAAAGTCTTGGAAAATCATTCTAAGGTTCAAGCAGTGGAAGATCACATTGAGCATCAATAACAATTTCTCCAACTCTTAAAGAATAACCTTTCTTTGGCACAAAATAGAATGAAATACCAGGCATATCAACATCACAATGAAAGAATTTTTGATGTAGGTGACTGGGTATTTTTATGACTACAACCATACAAACAAATGTCCCTCAAATAAGCTAAGAAGGATAATAAATTATCACCAAAGTATTATGGTCCTTACAAGGTGCTGCAAAATATTGGTACCATGGCATACAAATTAGAGCTTCTTGCATCTTCTAGAGTGCGCCTAGTTTTCCATCTTTCACGCTTAAACAAGGTTATAGGTGACAAGCTCCTAGTTCAAACAATATTTCCAGAACTTGACGCGGAAGGAAAAATCATATTGGAACTTGAAGGAGTCATAGAAATAGGAACTTGACAACTATGAAATCGATCAATTTTAGAGTATCTTATCATGTGGAAGGACTTACGCACTGAAGATTCCACATGGGAGGATGGTAATTTTATACAGAAGCATCCAAAACTACTCAAGAATTGAGGACAACATTTGTTTGAAGGAGAGGGGTATGTTAGGTCCCTATAATACTAGTGTAATCCTTCATTTTTATTTTCAATGTAGCCCCCTTACTGTTATTGTTCTGCTCATGCAGTCCCCATATTGTTATTATTGTGCCCCATAGAAGCCCACTATTTTTATTGTTGTGCCCTTAAATTATTATTGTTATGTCGGCTCTGATTATAACGTGACCCCTTAGAATCTTATATATAGTAAGGAGGTTTTTTCATTTGAATCATCCAATAGTTGTTCATTTATGTAATGTAAAGGAGGTTTCCCCCTCGAAGAGGATAATTTTTAAGTCGTTGATCTATGTATTTGTGAGTTGGTTGCAGAACAAAGGACCAATAATCCTGCCCATGTTATCCTCTCTCATTTTGATGTATCATCAATAATGGGCTTAATTAGCCCATGGTTTGTTACAAAAGTTTCTAAATTATTCACCTACTCAATGATATTTCCCATATTCTACGGTGATTCTAGGAGGAAATATGGTAATTAATTAATTTACCATAACAAAGATGGGCCAACAACTAGAAATGGTCTTTGAAGACTATTCCAAATCGGCCTTCATGAGTGATATACTTTTGGATTATGTATGTTACATATTCCAATAGATGTGGGAGTGAAGTTTTATCTATGCCTCTTCTTTTGTTATTAATTTGTCTCCATTCTTATAGAAAATTATCTTTCACTGTTGGAGCCAAGGTCTTCCTATTCAACGAACACATTGTCGTTGAGAAGAGGTTGTTACTCTAGAAATTACCTCATCTATAACTATGACTTGAACTCCTACCACAACTGAGTCTCTTTCTTTCTATTTTTGTGCAATTCAAGGGCAATGTGTTCATTAAATCCCCTCAAGCTATTAAAATATACCACACATCTTGTACTTTCAAAAATTCTATGGACTCTCAGATAATCATTCAATTAATAAATTGAATCTAGCTCATGATGCACAACAACTCCTCCCATGGCTTCAATTGTTAATACAAAAATTGTATAGTGTCAACAATTGTGGCATGCAATTCCATGTTGGGAGGAGAATGTCAATCTTGTATAGTTTGGAAAGGTTCATTGCAACAAGGTGTGTAGTTGGTTTGTAGGGTGTCATAACTAGAAAGTGATTCGACATATATAGATGGATTTCAAAAGGTCTAATTATAGTAAAAATAATAGAAAGGAAATGATGGTATTGGGAGAAATGGATCCTGAGGTTTTGGAACTAAAATTTTCCAAACTAAGACCACTAGTAAAACCCCCCTGTGCATTTATTCCTCAACCTTTTCCACTCTGAAACCATCAAGATCTATGAAAAAATTATAATGAAAAAATTCAAATCATTTTTTACATGCCAATATATATAGAATATTCTAATTCAATGTTATTCTTAGGGTACCACAAATCTCCTATTAAAGTGTTTGGATTGGAATTTTGAGTCCCATGGGGATCCCTCAACAATTCTCAAATTTGGGTCATCTTCCTAGGGTTACTATTTGAGTTGGATATGTCTAAAGGTATCCTTGATAAAAATGCGTTTTGAATTGGAAAGCATTCCTGGATTCAAATATTGTAATTTTAATGTCCCTCTACCCACTTCGAGCATATTACAAATTCTCTCGGGTCTATTCCTATCTTTGATACGAAATTTTCCCCTTTTTTGAGAAATTCCCAACCTAATGATATGCATATCTAATTATATACTTGAATGCACTACCTATGCATATAAATATTCTACATTATTATCATATAAATATAATTCACTAATACATATAGAACATTGCAGCAACAGTAAAGAGAAAAGACAAATAATTATCTTATAATTGTGCCCAAATGGCTGTGGACCATCGACGTTCCACCCAACCATAGACCATGTTGTTCATTTTATTTCAACAATGGTTCATCCCCAAAGCTGGGCTTTAACCCCATGGGGCATCAACTTGCCCAAATCTTAGGACATGTTTAGTATTGTCAATTGGCCAAAGTACCCTAACAAACTCCAATCATTAGTCTCACATCGCCATTTAGACCCTCTCATGGTCATCCAAAGATGTTATAGAGTCTTGCAAATTCCATCAGTTCTATTACTTTCATAGGTCTTTCAGGTATGCTTCCAAGCCTTCACACAACCAAGATATCAAACTCAAAAGCCTCCAACCAACAGGCTCACATTCCCCATCAACATGCACCAAAGTGGTGTACACCCTTCTCTATGGCTATAGAAATTTGGTCTATGCCACCACATTCTAGGGTGCCTTAATCAACCAGACAAGAATGTCTCAGAGTCATGAAAATTCCAATAGTTCCGCTTCCCTTACAGGTCTTCTAGATAACATTACAGGCTCTCATTACATGTCTTTTTGTGTATAAATTATGGTGTATATTTGTATATTATCATGAAGTTTTATTCAAAATCACAAGAAACAAAACTACTCTACTTCTCTGCAAAAAGTAATTCACAATGTAGCACAAAAATATCAAACATGCAATAATAAACAACACACATGGAGAGAGTATTTTTCCCAAGGAAAGAAAACTACTAGAAACCCCAATGTCTTCTTGCATTAATGTGATGAATAGAGATGTATTCCATTTGCTTTGTTCAACTAAGCACAATGTCCAAGTGCATAACCTATCCCTATTCTCACTGAAAAACTCTAAATCGTACTTGGTCAATTTCTACCTCTACTTGAGCTCCTATTTCCTTGGGCAATTCCTTGAGATATTAAGCCCCTAATATTTAGGAATTTCTCCAAAATGGATTATGCAATTCCTTAGGTTGATCATAAGGTTTCATGCAACACATGTACACTCTAGAATAATCTACAACTAATGTTACAGTTCCTTGGGATATCCACCTTAACTAGGTAACTTGAATTCTCTGCATGCACTAGCTATTTTGGGTTGATTGATTGGTTAACTAAATGATCATTGAGTGGGAATAAAGTCCCATTGCGCAACTGACCTTCCACTAGTTCCTCCAACATTTGGAACTAGTTTAACTGAAAACAATTCGAGACAACTGACTTTGATTGCTAAAATTTAGCAATTACACATGGTTAAATGAACTCTAATTCCTCCAACTCAAATTCACTGAGTAAACTAGGTGACACAAGCCATGTCACACAAGTTAACTACATCCAAGTTGTATGTTGATGTGGAAATTTGAATTTTCTAAATTTAATCAAGGCAAAATCAAATTAAAAATTTATTGCTACATTTTTCAACACTCCCTCTCAACAAGAAATGGATTATCAACCACCCCTATCCTACACCTATGGAACTCGAACTTCCCTCTTGATAAGACCTTTTGAAAATGTTAGCATCGTGTTCCTCTATTGGAATGCATTGTAGCAACATTATCCGCCTCTGCACACAGTCCCGTAAATAGTGATACTGGATATCTATATTCTGGGATCAATCATTAAAAACATGATTCTTAGAGAGATTGATGCAACATTTATTATCAAAGTTGAACCCATCATCTGAACAAAAATTTGAACAAGTTTCTCATCCAGATCACCTCACATGTTGGTTGACTTGCAACCATGTATTCTGATTCTATTGAGATGAGTGCCACATATCATTGCTTCCTACTATACCAGGAAAACATTGTTGACTGAACACTAAAAATTCCACCTGATGTACTCTTTCAATTTGATGGACTCCCTACCCAATTTGCATCTGTGAAGCCACACAACTTCTCTCCCTCTGTTTGTCTTTACCATAGTCCAAATTGTGTAGTGCCTCTAAGGTATCATAAAACATGCTTAGCTACCTTCCAAAATAATTTGGTTAGCCTAACCATAGCTTGGCTCAACTGGTTGATTTCATAGCACATATGAGGTCACGTGTTCACAAGATACATCAGTGAACCCACTAGCTACTAACAAAAGGTATAATCCACTTCTTTACTTGAAGTGGCATCCTCCTTCCTCCAGTTAGTCACTAAAGGTGTCTCTATGGGTTTGTAACTCGCCATGCAGAACGTCTGTAATATCTCATTTTCATACTTTCCTTGAGATACAAACAATTTTCCATCACATTCCCATACTTCACACTCGAGGAATTAGTGCATGAGACCCATATCCTTCATTTGAAACTCCCTTAGAAGGATCTTGTTGTCACTGTGAAAAACACCCTCCAAAATTTTCCTATACTTGAATTTTGGAGCCTACTATGGATCTTCTGATCAGCCTTTCGGTAGTCACTTCTAGCTATGTTAATTCCTTGAGCTCTCTTTTGGATTGTAAGTCTTGAATTAATATACTCAAACATGTTCATTCCACAATGAATTCATGACCACATTCCTTCATGCAATCTTGAATAAGCCTACAACATTCCATCAAGACAATGCTTTCCCTATCTCCAATCCATGTCGATAGTCAATGTGCACTAACATTGACACTTTCTCACTTCTGGCTATGTTTGTACTTCTATTTTTGTTATCTTTTTTATATAGTCATTTTTTCACACCCTTTCTTTCATGAGTGTCGTTTTCATTCTTTTGACTGCCACTTTTTCTCTATTTCACTCTAAGTAGTGTCATTTTCATGTTTTCTTCACCCTAGCATGTGTTACTTTCACTATCATTTGCATATCGCAAGTGCCATTTGCACTTTTCTTGTCAGATTACAAGTGCCATATTTTGGCATGGGAACTATCATTTATCACATAAAGTGGCATTTCTCCTTGTTTCGAGGGGAAATCTTTGTGATAATGATTTTTACTTATCATGCAAACATGTTTTGCACTCATTTCCAAAACTTCAAGTAATGTCGCACAAGTGTCACCACTTTCGTCGCTAAGTGTATCTTTTGTGTTACACTTGGTAGGAGCCATCACAAACTTATTACATTGAGGAAGGTGTGTTTTTCATATTTTCTGGTTGTTCCTTGTCATGTCATCAAGTGATCTAAGTGTGAGATCATGCTCAAAGTATCTCTTTTTCTCATCTTCATCTCATTGATCCAACATTTAGTCCAACTGGGAAAACTCCCCAACCAGTCCACATAGCCTCATTCTGCCTAGCCTAAACTATGCACTATGTAGTCTCATCCCTTAAGAAGCTCCCTTTTCCCTTGGCACTACACAATGTGAAGTATTTATCTTCCAACACTACTCACTACATAATCATCAAGCTCAAGCTCAACCTTTGACCTCCAAAACTACACAATCTCTTTCTCCTTCTGAGTCATAACTGCACATTGTGTAGCATCATCAAGGCTCAAGCCTTAGCCTTAAGCTACTAAAATGCATAATTATGCAATCACCTAGCCTCCTTTGCCCTCCTAAACTACAAATTAAGCAAAAATAATTCTCAATCCCTCAGCCTGGCTCCTTCAACTCAAGAACTACAAGTTGACTTGCTCAACCTAGCCTCAACTATGCATTAAATAGTCTTAAGGCTCATACCTAACCCTTGATTTCTTTAGTTGTGAAATTACATATTCAATGAGCCTCTTCCTTAGCCTATCACCGGGTTCTGGTTTAGTCAGTGGATCATCATGCAACATCTTAGACTAGGGGTTTATCAGAGTAATATCAGCTTGTCATGAGTGAATTGCAGATGTAGGTACTCTATAAAGATATGAAAAGATGATGATGAAGGAGATGGATAAGGGTACCATGCCAGAAGACACTTCATTAGTTGTGAAGACAAGCTGACCAATCAAGAGGAAGAAAAGGGGCATCAAATTGAGATAACATCTAGAGATCAGGTTACATTAAATGATCCTGATCTCTAAGCCATTTGGAAGACAAGGAAGAGGATCTTGATCCATATTTTAGAAGACACAAAGTAAGCAATAGAAAGTAAAGGCTTGAAATTTCCATGTCATCATATAATCCATGTTATCAATGTCATGAGATGTCATGTCATGTCATGAGTCATCATGTTCCACATCATCTTTTGGAATATGTAATTCAATATTTGAGAGATATAATGTAAAGTGGAAGTCCAAGAGTCATTCATGTAATGTGGAAAGTCATGTAGAAAGTCAAAAGGTCATCGAGAAGTTGAAGAGTCATTAGGGTAGTACCAGAGTCACAAGGGAGGTGAAGGATCACCCCATTTTCTATATATATACCCTCATTGTAAAAGAAAAAGGAATTTTCATCTTGGATTCTCCCAAAAGGCATTAGATAGACAAGTCATTACTTTTGGGGAGCAAGTCATGGCTCCAGCACTCCACTATTTGAGCTAATGATGTTTGTTGTATTCATGTATCTTGGGAATTTTACTTAATAATTCAAGCTTGATGGCCAACACGTTTTCATGCATGGATTGTGACAATTTGTAAGATTGTTCTGTGAATGTTTATGATTCTTCTTTAATTTCACCTATACTTAAGTAGTTGAACTATTTCGATTATTTTAGTGCTTATGATTAAAAAATGTGTTGTAATGGTTGTAACAATTGTCACATCTATGTGGACTATTCTACTTGATGTTAGGTGATTCTATTTTTTCTTGTGTGTGCCTCTACTAGTGTGGTACTATTACCTATCTCTTAGAGGCTCACTTTTTTCTCCCTCTATAATAAAAGAAACTTGTTACACCTGCAATGAAACATTCGCTAGCCACACTTTACTTTTTGAAAAGTCACATACACGCTTCTCTCCCTTATTGACAACTAAATCCAAGGAAAATCTATAAGAATATATGGCAACTAGGCTGATACTTAGGATGGGGCTCCTATTCCAAATGGTGTGAGGTCTAATTGGTACTTCACATCAGGGAGATCCCCTTGGTTGACTGATTTTCATCAGCGTCAACAAATGTCGCAAGAAGGAGGGACAGATGATAAGAAGTGCCTGTTGAGTCTGTTTTGAATATGTTATCATAAATGGCTCATCCTTAAATAATACTTTCAGGGTATTTTTTTAACCTATACCCTGGCAATATTTCAATCCCCAATGAATCTCTTCATGAATTATCTCAATTCAAGCTTGACAATGAGGTTGATACATCCATTATCAAGCATGCATCTCTTTTTCTTAAGTTTTGTGAATACTATGAAATTGATTATGAAGATGTGGATTGTAATGTTTTCTGCCTCACCATTGAAGGTCGAGTTATCTAATGGTGTCACACTCTACAAACTACTTCCATTTATTCTCTTAACCATATTGTCGAGTAGCTTTATTTAACATTTGATAGGTATGACTATCGAGATGTTTATAAAATAATAAATTATCTTAGAGTGAAGGTCGATGAATCAGTTGAGGATTTTTCTAATTGATTCATTCACCTTTCTTATGAATTTGTTGAAGAAGATACAATTTTAGATTTATTGAAACAAAACCTTGAGCATTTGGTTCATATCTCTTTGCATGGTGAATCCAGGTCACCTGATGTTTCTACTTCGTCATCTCTTGTAAATCGTGAGACACCTCTAATTTTAGAAGAGTAACCTACACTCCTTTTGTTCCTTGTCTTCCTCCTTTTCTAGTTTCGATGGGGGTGCCTTCTTGTAATGATAATAATTTTTGGAAATCTTCACATCAAATTCCTAATCCATCTTCTCATCCTCCTTCCAATTTTAATGACTAAGATCCCATGAAGAAAATCCTGGAATGGCTCATGAAGCCTATGGTGATGACTAATTTTTCAATTCCTCAAGTGGGTATTAACACTTATAACTCTTGCCTTGAATCCAATTTGGATACTTATCATCCAAAAATGTCTCTTTCTTATGACCCATTGTCCCTTGATCTGTCCAATCCATCTCTTCCAAATCCAAGCAATGAACAGATGCAAGGTAGTCATAGTTCACAGGTATAGGAGAATGAAGTTGAATATTATTTCAATATTTCTTCTCTTTTTCAACGTCCTCCATGTGAAGACGGTGTTTCCTCATTTTTGGATGGTATTAAATCTATTAATCATGATAATGAATAAAATGAAATCAGTTTGTTTAGACTCGTAGTCTTGGGCAATAATCATTATGATGGCGATAATTTGGTTGATATAAGCAATGTTGAATGCCCAAGTGCACCAATTGATCTTTTAGTTTCTCATAAATATTTTAATTCAAAAAATTTATTCCTAGAATCTGATTCAATCAAAGAAGATGTTATTTTTTAAACTTCCTATTCATCTCGCTATCCCTTGTGTTATATTGTTTGCAATGTATCTACATGCGATGAAGATATTCCATGCTCTTTAAGTTCTTTAGCGGATGAGTTCACGTCTCAATTGACACAAGGTAGTGAGGTTGACCATGATGAAAGAGAAAATAATTAGATCATTAATTATCGTTTCCATCCCATATCATCTCTCGTTTTGCATGAAGACAACTCTCCAAATCACGTTGCTCATGATTTTTTCTTGATTCATACATCCCTAGGGTTGCGATCAGAAGAATATTCTAACTTGAGCAATCTGGTTATCAAAGTTGTAAAATCTGATCAAAACAATGACAGAGGTGTCTTACATTCAGTTAATAGTGACCTCATTGAAATAAGTTAACGCAACTATCCTCACACCATACATGATCTTGTTCAAACTTCAATATGTGATTTTACAATCCTTGAAAGTTCTGGGACTTGTTTGGGAGTAGAGGCACTTCAACTTTCGTTGATGGTCATGTCAGGATCTAACAACTTTGGTAAGATCCCCGAATTGAGTTAGTTTTGGATTTCCTTGTGAAACTCTTCTTTTCGCATGGTTTCACTCAATGTAAATTCCTTCTTGAAATATGTCTGGCATTGCACATATAATATTTCAAAATTTCAAGGTTTATTTTCTGATCAGATTTAAGATCTTATTTTAGTTGATTGATCTCGATGCAAAGATCTTGCTCTTAACTCAGGTTTGGAGTGCTTATCTCTCACAGAAGCATGGAACTACAAAGTTGATTATTTCAAAGACTATGTTTGGCTTAAGGAATCATGCCTATCAAATGCATTTCAGAATAGTTAGCTCCTGGTTTTTCTTGTGTATGTTGTATTGCTAGTATTTTTTTCATTGCACCTAAAATCCTCTTGAGTGATAGAGAATGTATGGATTATTTGACCGACACAATTCTTCCTCACTTATTTTACCCTGACTGGTTTCATTTTCTCGATATAATGGCATTCCTTTTCACTTGTTTCAACGATTGTGATGTTAGTGCAATGTGTAACCAGTTACGAGAGAATAGTTTGTTACACTTATCGTGCGAGGAATATGTTTCTTTGACACAAAAAAAATTTGCGAAACTGTTCAAATTGATTTATCCTTGTTAATTAAAAACTGGGAATATAATGCTTTAATATTCCTATCTGATCATGATTCTATCTCTGACAACTATCATTCAACTTAGTATTTTCCCATTAGCATATCCAATGAAAGTTGTTTACATCCTCTGATTTGTCTGGCTTATCATATCATTATCTGAGTACTTTTCAAGCAATTGAGGCACTTTCACACTCATTGATGGTTATGTTAGGTCCTCACTATCTTAGAATACCTATTTACTATGATTAGATCCATTTTTCCTCACAATATTCTCATCTTTTTCCTACACTTTTACTTGATAATTCATCTTTTCAAAGATTTCAGGATTCTCAAGAGGACTATTCTGATTTTCATGATGCCATCACTGAATGGTTGGAGCAATCTTACTTGGAAAGCTCCATTGTGAATAATTTTTTTTGATATTTCCTCATTCTTACTAAGAAGTATAGTACACATGATGATATGTTTGAAAGAATATTCCAAGTTTTATTTAACTATGGCCTTCATAAAAAAGGTAAGAATGTGAACTGGTTAGAATTAGTGGTTGTGGCAAATATTTCTACTGACAGGAAAGATCTTCTTTTTGTTGTTCAAGTTATTCAAGCTCTTATCTTTTTTGTTGCACATTGTTTTATCTTAGTTTTAGTTGATCATATCTTTGGGATTGTAGGTCCAGAACAACTATGGTCAATGCACTGGAAATTTCATTACACGTGATCCCGACCTTCTAGGTGGTTAGGTTAGGGGTAGGTCTAGTTGCATATTAGTGTACCTGAACATTCATCTTGCATTCATTTTCTGTAGTATTTCTAGTGTTTTCTCATTTTGGTTTTGCATCATATTTTTGGTTAGCCTCCTTTTGTTGTCCTCCTAGTTTTATTTCTTTGTTGTGTTTTGTCTTTTGTGTTTGTTTAATGAGAAATTGCATGAAATTTGTCCTATTTGGGCTCCAAAGAGAGTGTGGAAAAATAGAAAAGGACTTCGTGACACTACAACATTTTGCTAATTCTATGTCCTTCTTCCTTGTCTCGGTTAAACATTTTGGTCGATGATGTTCTGATGGAAAATACGATTTGTGCGCAAGGAAATCCTTGTGTCAGACCATGATCCCCGTGTATATTCTAGAATCCTCATGCTTACACTCAGGTATCTATGTTTCTATTTTTTCATTCTAATCCACTCAAGTAGAGAAGGACAAGGAGAAAATATAAATGATAAAACCAATATGAAAGGTCTTATATATTCTTCTATGAAGGGGAAACCTCTTCTGCTCTCATTAAGTTAGGATCCCTCTTCTTCCCATTAAATAAATACGTGTATATGCATAGTCCTATATAAAATAAATAAATAAAGGCAAAAGAAGAGAAAGGATTCCTACACAGAGAGGTGAAGCAAGAAACTCTCTTGGGGTACTATGTCTAAGCCTATTGGAAGAGGAGAAATGTTTTTGTCCTTGAAGGTACTCTATCGGGGTACTATCTAGGCCTACTAGAGGTAGAGGAACACTAGAGATGAAAAACTATAATCTAAATATCTAACTATCACAAACTTCATTACCCTTTCTGGATTCAAAACATTGTTTGATCGTTGATCTTGTGTTTATGTTTAACCGAGTAAAGGAATGAAGGATACTATGTTTATGCATGGGTAAAGTGGGGAAGCCATGGTAATCTGAATGATGAATCAATACTTCCTAAAGAACTAGACCTTGCACGAAAGAATTAACCAAGGTAGAAAAGTCGGAGTTCTACCATTGTGTCGCCAAGTGTTTTTGCTACGACAAACACCCTCAAAATTTTTTCTTACACTTAAATTTTGGAGCCTACTTTGGATCTTGTGATCAATGTTTCAATAGTCACTTCTAGCTCTATTAAGTATTTGAGCTCCCTTTTGGATTGTAAGTGTCAAAGTCATCTGATCACACATGCTCAGTCTGTAATGAATTCATGAGCACATTCTTTCACACAAGCTCAATTAAGCCTAGAACGATCCATGAAGACAGTCCTTGCACTATGTTCAATCCATGTCGACAGTCAGTGCACACTGACATTGGCAATTTCTCATGTGTAGTTGTGTTTTTACTTCTATTTCAGTGAGTTTTGAAAATTGTCGCTTTTGCCCACCCTTGCTTTCAGGAGTGTTGTTTTCATGCTTTTGACTGTCACTCTTGATTTATTTCACTCTAACTAGTGTCATTTTCATGTTATCTTCACTCTGGCATGTGTTTCTTTCATTATCGTTCACACATCGCAAGTGTAATTCACACTTTTCTTGTCATATCACAAGTGTTTTCTTTTGGCATTGGAATTATTTCTTATCACGTAAAGTGGAGTTTTGTCTTGTTTCAAGGGGAAATATTTGTGATAATGAGTTGTTCTTTTCATGCAGATATCTTTTGTAATGATTTACAAAATTTCAAGCACATTCACACAAGTGTTTTCAATTTTGTCGCAAAGTTTATCTTTTGTGTCACATTTGGTAGGAGCTATTGCATTGTTGCATTGAGGAAGTTATGTTGTTCATATGTTTTGAGTGTTCCTTTTCATGTTGTAAAGTGATCTAAGTGTGTGATAATGCTCAGAGTCTCTCTTTTGCTCATCTTGATCTCACTGATCCAACACTTAGACCAATTGGGAAAACTCTTCCACTGGGCCACTCAACCTCATTCTTTCCTACCTGAAGTATACATTGTGCAGACTCAGCCATCAAGTAACTACCTTATCCCTTGCCACTATGGAATGTGTAGTATCTTCCTTCCTATACTGCGTACTACATAATCAAAGTGCTTAAAATTAGCCTTCGACCTCCAAAAATATGCAATCTCTCTCTCCTTCCTAGTCATAATTGCACATTACATAGTCTCAAGGCTCAAGACTTAGCCTTGAGATCCTAAACTAGTCAGTCACCTAACCTCCTCTACTTTCTAGAACTACGTAGTAAGCAAAAGCAATTCTCAATCCCTCATCATGGCTCCTTCAACTCTAGAACAACGCAGTTGACTTGCTCAACCTAGCCTAAATTATGCATTGTGCATTATCGAGGCTCAGACCTGACCCTTGACTACCTAATAAATGCAATTGGATAGTTACTGACCCTCTTCCTAAATGTGCCACCCATTTTTGGCTCAGTCAGTGCATCATCATGCAGTATCTTAGAGTAGGGGTTTATTAGACTCATAGAATCTTGTCATGAGTGGATTGCATATGCATGTACTCTATCAAGTTATGGCAATATAATGATGAAGGAGATGGAGAAGAAGACCATGCCAGAAGAAACTTCATTATTTGCAAATACAAGCTCGTCAATCAAGAGGAAGAAAAGGGAAATCAAAGTCAGACAGCAACTGGAGATCAAGTTACACTGAAGTCTCCTCATCTCTAAGCCATTTCGAGGACAAATAAGAGGATCATGATCCATATTTTAGAAGACACAAAACAAAGAACAACAAAGAATGTATTAACATTCTCATGCCATCATGTAGTCCATGTCATTAGTGTCATGTCATGTCCTCCATGATTCATCATGTGCTACATCATTTTGTGAAATATGTAATTCAATATTGGAGAAATATAATGTAAAGTGGAAGTCCAAGGGTCATTCATGTAATGTAGTCCATGTCATCAGAGTCATGTGATGTCATGCCATGATTCATCATGTGCCACATCATTTTGTGGGATATGGAATTCAATACTGGAGAAATATAATGTAAAGTGGAAGTCCAAGATTCATTCATGTAATGTGAAAAGTCATGTGGAAAGTCAAAATCTCATAGAGAAGTCGAACAATCATGAGCGTAGTCCAAGAGTCACAAGGGATGTGAAGGATCACTCCTTTGGTTATATATACATCCTCATTGTACAAGAAAAGAACTTTTCACCTTGGCTTATCCCATAAGGGATCAGAGAGGTAGAACTAGTACTTTTCGAGAGGAAGTCATGGCTCCAACTCTCCACTATTGGAGCTAGTAATGTTCAACGTATTCATATATCTTGGGAATTTTACTTAATACTTGAAGCCTGATGCCAACATGTTTTCATGCATGGGTTTCGAACATTTGTAAGACTATTCTATGAATGTTTATGGTTCATTTTTACTTTCACCTGTATTAAAGTAGTTTAACTATTTTAGTTATTTTAGTGCTTATGTAATTGAAAATGTGTTGTAATGGTTGTAACAATCATCACATCTATTTGGACTATTCTGTTTGATGTTAGGCGATTCATTTTTCTCTTCTATTCTCCTCTATTAGGGTGGTACTATTACCTATCTCTTAGAGGCTCACCTTTTCCTCTCTCTGCAGTAACAAGACCTTGTTACACTTGCAATCGAACATTCACTAAACACTCTTACTTTCTTTTTCACAAAATTAGATACACGCTTCTCTCTCTTGCTGGCAGTTAAAGCCAAAGAAAATCTACAAGAATATATGGAAAAAGGTCTCATACTGTAGATGTGGTTATTAAAAATGGTGTGAGGTTTAATTGGGAATTCACACCGGGGAGATCCCCTTAGTTGATGTATTTCCAACACTATCAATAGGTCCTCCTTACAAGATCTAATCAACTACTCATCACTAGTTAAAATAAAATCATCAACATATAAGACAATAATAAGAAAATTACTTTCTACTAAGATATCATGGAGGTTTTCATCTACTTCACTTTTGGTGAAGCTCAAAATGGTGAAATAACTATTGATCATGGTGTACAAAGTACAAGGTGCTTGTTTGAGACTGTACAATGCTCGCTTGACTATGCACACATGAGAATCTCAATAAAATGTCTCAAAACCTTATGTTTTCTTAATGTACACCTCATTCATAATAAATCCATTGAGAAATGTTGTTTTTACATCCATTTGGTGGACCTTCAACTCCATCTACACAGGCAGAGAAAGAATTGATCTAATGGATGAGTACATTGCTACAGGAGAAAAGGTCTCCTCATAGTCATTCTCTTCTACTTGAGAGTACCCATTGGCCACAAATATTTACTTTTACTTCTCAATGTTTCCATCTGTTGCATGATTAACCTTGAATATCCATCTCGAATCCGCAATGGATTTCTCTATTGGTCTTGGGACCACTTCCCAAATATTGTTATTTATAATGGATTCGTATTCCTCCACCATTGCATCAACCCATACATGTTTCTCTACTTATTCCTCAAAAGAGGATGGCTCAGTCTCTATAAGCTCCATCATTAGAGCCACGTAGCCAGTGTACTAATCAAATGACCTTATTTATATGCACTGATTTGAAGGAACACCCACATTATCCCTTGCATCTTGCACAAGTTTTTCGGCTTCTGTGGTTCTTTGTCTACCTTTTGTGTATGGTTCTTCTTTAGTGGTTGTCACCACTCTCTACTCCTCACTTTTTGGTTGCTCCACAAATTCTTGAGGTTCCTCCTCTGGAGCTAAAATATCCTCTTCTAGTGGGATCTGAATCTCCCTCTCAAGAGAGCATCAGATCACTTTCTCCTCATAAAATTTTAAATCCCTTCGAGCAACTGTTATCCTGAGGGATGGAAATTACACATGATAATTGTGTGGAATTTATGTGTAACCCACAAATACCTCCAATTATGTTTTTGGATCTATCTTCTTTCTTCATTCTTTGGAGACATGGAACTGAAAAGAGGACCCAAAAATCCTAAAGTGTGACACATCTAGCTTCCTCCTTGAGAAATCCTAGTCTAGTGTAATCATATCAAGCATCCAATGAGGACTGTAGTTATGCAAATAGAATGTTGTGTTGCATTCCTAAACCCACAAGTGCAGAGGTAGACCTTGTTCATGCAACATCACCCTCGCTTCTCCCACAATGTTACGATTCTTTCTCTCAACTACCCCATTTTATGTGGATTTTAGGGAACTACTAACTATCATCAAATGCCTTATTTCACACATAAATTTTTAAATTAATTTGACACATACTCACCTCCATTATCAGTCCTGAGAGTCGTCACCTTCTTGCTAGTTTCTTTCTCAACCAGTGCCTTGAATTCTATGAACTTGGAGAATGTCTCATATTTCTTTTGCATCAATAAGATCCAACACTTTTGTGAGAATTCATCAATAAAAATGATTACATATTTGTGTTTGGAAGTGGCAACTATGGAGAAAGGTCCACATACATCAGAGTCAAGCCTTTCTAGAATTGCATGTGCTTTGTTGTATTGATCATGGAATGTGGATTTTGTGTATTTCCCAGAGTACATATTTTTCATACTCAAGTGATCCTTTCGGGAGGTTTGTGGTCATTTTCTACATAATATTCAAGGTGTCATGATGCAAATTTCCAAGTCTTTTGTACCAAAGTTCGCTGACATCGTGGTTCTACATTTTCTCCCCCTTAGTGCTTAATGAAACACATTATTACACATCTAACTTATACAAGTTCTTCACATGAACCTTGATCTGCTTCACCTGTCTCGTGGCTATGTGTCTCAGGAATGAATTTCCTTTGTTGAAGATCACATCATGACCACGGTTTCCCAAAACTGTAATAGAGACGAGATTTTTATTTAGGCCCAGAACAAACATGACATCGTTGAGCCTGAGGAGGAAGCTTGATTAGCTCTGAAAGGTGACTATACCAATCCCAATAATGCTATACCTTCCATCATCCCCCGTCTTGATGTGCATATACAAATATTTTCCTTCAAGGTCACTAAAAATGTCTCTACATCTTCTCATGTGAAATGGTGCACCTGAGTCCAAGTACCACACGCTCTCCATCGCTGTGTTTAGCATGCATGAGATAAGGGTAATGTCAAGCTCAAATTGTGAAGCCAAGGCTTCACCTGCTCCTACTCCTGAGGTTTTTTTGCTTTCATTTTTGTGTGGACACTATGTGGCATGATGCCTAAATTCAAGGCAATCGAAGCATTTAATTTTCGACAAATCTTACTTCTTGCCCCCTTTACTAGATTCTAGTTTGGATTGAGATTTCTTCCCTTTTCCCCTCTTTTCCTTTATAGCCAATGCAAAGTTTTCTTCATCCTCACCCTTAGATGAAGTACCATCTCGAGTATTCTACTTTATATCCTCCTGTAACAAATCGGGCCATAAGTGCTCCCAATTCGATCGTTTCTCCCCCCCGTTCATTGAATCTTGATAGCTATGCCAACCCTTGGGAAGGCCCAGAAGGGCTAGGCTTACCAAGTCTTCTTCAGGAACATTAACACCGACCCTGCTAAGTTCATCAGGAAATTTTGTGAAATTGAACAGATATTGTGGAATAGTGTGATTCTTTTGCATATTGATACTTCGAAGTTTATCATTTAGTACCAGTTTCATGTGGTACCTATTATTCTCAAAAAAGTATGTTAGTGCTTTACACATTGTGAACAAAGTTTTTTTTGTGTGGATATTTGAGACAATGTGATCCCTTACTCCCTAGAATATTATTCTCCTTGCTGGCTATATATTTCTTCCATTGAGAAAGGTTCTAGGCATCCGATTTTGGTGGTTTTTCAATGTTTGTCTTGATGTATTCTAGCAATCGATTGTCATCCAATACCAACTCCATGCGATCCTTCCATGCAACAAAATCTGAGGTTCGTTCTAAGGCATACTCTAGCCTTAGTCCATTGAAGGCCATCTTCTCAGCTCTAAAGAGATCCTACTGCACTGAACTCCAAATTCGAACCTCCTAAGAAACAACTTTGAAATTCCTACTCTAATGTGAATCTTGTTGTGATTCCGTTTAGAAATTATGGTGTATATTTGAAACTTCTCATGAACTTTTAATCAAAATTAAAAGAAACGAACTTACTCTTATTTTCTGTGGAAAGTAATTCACAATCTAGAACAAAATTCTCAAACATGTAATAAGTAATAACACACATGCAACATGTATTTTTCCCGGGGAAAGAAAACTGCTAAAAACCCCAATGCCTTCTTGCATTAATCTGATGAATATAGATGTATTACAATTGATTTTCTCAACTGAGCACAATCGACAAGTGCATAAGCTATCTCTCTACTCACTAAGAAGCTCTGACTCATAATTGGTCAATTTTTGGCTCTGCTTGAGCCCCTATTTCTTTACACAATTCCTTGAGAAGTTAGGCCCCTGTTATTTACGAATTGCTCCAAAATAGATTGTTCAATTCCTCAGGTTGATCACCAAGTTGCATGCAACACTTGTACACTTCAGAGTAGTCTATAACTAATGTTACACTACCTTGGAATCTCCACCTCAACTGGATAACTAGAATTCTCTACATGCACTAGCTATTTTGGGTTGATTGATTAGTTAACTGAATGATCACTAAGTTTGACTGAAGTCCCATTGCACAACTGACCTTCCACTAGTTTCTCCAACAGCTCGAACTAGTTCAACTAAAAATAACTTGAGATAACTAGCTTTTATTGCTACAAATTAGAAATCACATATGTTTAATTGAACTCTATCTTCTGCAACTCAAATTTACTGAGTAATCTAGGTGACACAAGCCATGTCACACAACTTAACTACATCCAAGTTGTTTGTTGATGTGCAAATTTGATTTTTCTCAATTTAATCAAGGAAAAATCAAATTGATAATTTATTTCTGCATTTTTCAACAGTCTGCTAGCTTTCCTTGTTTTCTACCAAAATGGATGAATATGAATAATTCCTCCTCACTATGCCAACATGCTCATTTTTATATGAACACCCTCTTTCTTCCACTTGGAATTCCCTAAACCACTTAATGGACTATGGTTATATATGTGCACTTTTAAATGATTATTAAATCATATATGCCTCCTTTTACCCATCCATGAAGTCTTATCCCCGCAACCTCTTTATGTCTCATTGGTTCAAAACCATCATATATTTTTATGAACGTGCTTGTATTATTATAATTACATATATAGGCCCTTTGGCCACCAAACACATACACAATTAGCAACATGTCCACCCAATCATACCAACCCCAAAACAAAGTCATACATATACATAATCACTGTGGCCCTCAAAATAATTCTTCATCTCACTAGCCTAAGTTTAATACATGCATTCTATTTACATTCTAGGGATAAAGTAGGGGAGTTACGTTTTCTCACCTCTTATTTAGGAATTTTCCTTATTGCATTATATATACACATCTACAACATGTTTATATGAAAACATGAGGGTATTCTTCCCTCATTACATTCTCATGCTCACATGTAACATCATCAAGACCGAAATTGGTCTATTGCACCTTTACAAAGGACCTCGCAACTCGATTCTGAAGAACCTTGACTTTCTCATCCAAAATACACACGAGTTGGACCTAGAAATATTCCTTGAGCTCCACCTAAATCATGTTTTAATAAATCACATGGTTAGCATCAGGAAGATACTTATTTAGCAATGAAACATGAAAAACATTATGAATTTTTATGGATTCTAAAAATTCAATCCTATATGCCACATGACCAATCCTCTCTATGATTTAAAATTGTCCATAGTATCTAGCTTTCAAATTAAAAAAACTACCCAACCTCAAGGAAATTTTCCTTGCCTTCACTCTTAAGAAGATATGATCACGGATTTTAAATTCCATGTTTGACTTGTTTTTATTTTCAATATATATATATATATATATTATATATATATATATATATATATATATATATATATTATCCTGGGAAGCCTTCAAATTTCAATTTAATTTTTGTTACTTGCTCTTCCATTTCTTGAAGAAAATATAGACCCACAATGGCCCTAGCCATTGGATTTTCCCAACTGATTAGTGTGTTTATTTTCATTCCATATAAGGCTTCAAACATGATCATCTTCAAAGATTCTAGGTAGCCATTATTATAAGAATAGTCCACAACGTGGTTTTTCCATGGCATGCATCCTCAACATGTATTTAATAGCTTGATTAACTCCTTTAATTTAACCATATGATTTTGGATGATACTCTATACTAAAACTTATATTAGTCCCAATTCTCTCCAATAATCGTGTCCTAAAATATAACATAAACTTTGGATTTCTATGTGAAATAATTGCAAATGGGCACACCATGAACCATGGAAATTTCCCTCATGTGGATTTCAACAATGTTGGATTCCTTGTGTGTTGACTTCATTAGATTGAAGTGGGAATCCTTGGTTAATTTATCCACCACGAGCATGATGGAATCACGTTTCCTCACTATTCTGGGAATATTTATAATAAAATAAATGGAAACAATTTCCCATCTCCAATCAGGAATGGGTATCAGTTGTAGTAAACCCATTGGCTTCCTATGCTCAGTTTTAACATTTTGGCATTCCAATCACCTCATTATATAATCAAAAGCGCCTTTTTTCATGCCTAGCCAAAAATATTGTTTCTTGACTATTGTTATTGTCTTTTATTTAAGGATGGAATCTTATCTTAATGTTTAGAAACCTTAGTGAATATTACTACTCCCTAATATGAAAAATTCAAATATTTGGTGATATTTTTGTAAATATATTCAAATTTATAGCCCCTAGGGGGCATATCAATTCGCAGTGGCCATGAAATTGATGAGGATTTTTTAGGTTCAAATCCCCTCAATTGACCCGCACCTGCAGAAGGGGAATATATAAGCACTTATAGGTTATAGTGATAGCAATTGGAATCGACCGAGTGTCACATGAGTATGAGACCAACCTAGTTGTCTAATCCTCTCTAATATAATATTCAATTTCTAATATTTTATATTTTATATAATTTCCATAAAAGGTTGGTGATTTTAAAGGTAAAATCATTTAAGCTATAAAATTTAAGTGAATTCTTTTTAGAAAAAAATGGAAATTAGTCTTTTTTTTTTTGGTGAAAAGCATGGAAAATTAGCCCATCTAGAATAAGGCATTCTATGCATATCACTCAACACTACATGTTTTAGCCCATAAGAACCTGGCACATAAATATTCTCTTTATACAATATGATTCCATTTTCTTCTATTTCATAATCCTTGTACTTGGGCTGTAATTTATCTTGTTGTAGGCAACTTTTTTTTTTCATGTATCACTGATCTAAATTTCTAGCCTCTAAAATTATGATTTTTAAATCACATTTATATGTGCTTATTCTTGTAGAATGCATTACCTGCACCATTCTACTGAGTGCATGAACTACTTTATTCTTCTTACCCTTCATATTCTTAATTTCTAAGTCATAATCATCCAAAATTGTGGTCATCCAAACAAATTATTTAACCAACTATGGTCATTTCTTAACTTAAACCTCTTTCCCAAAGGTAATTCCTCAACATATTCAAGTCATGTATAATCGTTTCTAACTCTAAATAATGAGTGGCATAATTCTTTTCATACTCCATGAGCTCCCTAGATTCATAACATATCACATGTCCATTCTACATGAGAACTCCTCCAAGTCCTTTACATGCATCTTTGCACACAAGAAAGTGTTCATCTAGGTCAACTATATTCAATATAAGTGCACTTGTTAACTATCTCTTTAAGTGTTGAAAGGTATCTTCACATTTATGAGACAAACCAAAATTTTCACCTTTCCTTTGCAAGAAAGTAGTGGGATGGGATACCCTAGAGAAATGGCTAATAGATATTTTGAAACAACTTGCTAAACCCACGTAATATTTATCTTAGTCACTTTTTTGGGTGTTGGCCACTCTTTAATCACTTTAAATTTTTTGAGACTATTTATCTTGTTTTTTCTAAAATAATATGACCTGAATAATGAATTTTTCTCTGACAAAATGAGCACTTTCTCAACTTGGCATATAATTGATGTTGTTTAAGTACAAATAGCACAATCGTTAGATATTTTTAATTCTCTTATTTAGATATGGAACATATTAGGATATTTTCCAAAAACACAATGACAAACTTATCCAAATAGTTATAAGATGCCATTCATAACAATTGGTGCAATATCTAACATGAATGGCACCAGTACGAACTCATATTTCCCATTTCAAGTTGAAAATGTTGTCTTACTAATGTCCTCTTACTTAATCCTTAACGGATGATTCCCTGACCCTAGATAAATTTTAGAAATTTCCTTTTCTCCCTTGATATAGTCAAACAAATCATCTATTATGTGAAATGTAAATTTTAGAAATTGCCTTTCCTCCCTTGATATAGTCAAACAAATCATCTATTATGTGAAATGGCTACTTATTATTCACTATGACCTTGTTTAGCTAATGAAATTCAATGCATAGTCTCAGTGTACCATCCTCTTTTTTAACAAATGAGATAGAGGTACCCCACAATGATACACTTGGGCATATGTACCTTTTCCTTAAGAGCTCTTCTAGCTTCATTTTAATTCTTTCAGTTCTTGTGTGCTCAACCTGTATCATGTTTCAGACATTGATGCATCTCCACCTACCATGCTTATAGAGAAGTTAATGTCCCTTTTAGACAGTAACCCTAGAATATTGGAAAACACATCTTCAAATTCCTTAAGTAATGGGTGGTCCTCTAGTCTTGGTGTCTAATCCTCATCCACCTCCTCCATGTGGGAAACATAAATTTGGTACACTTTTCTCAAATTATTCTTCAATTTCTTAGCCAATATTTTCTTAAGAAAATTGGCCTTGGTATTCCCTACACCTTCCTTTGTTTCCCTTCTTCATCAAGGCAAGTAAATGTTTTATTATAACAACCTAGGATTTCATGATGATTTTCTATCCAATCCATGCAACTAGGTAATCATATGATCCCAATGGTATTATGTTTAAATTTGTGTATTTATTTAACCCATTCATATTGATGGGACATATATTTACCAATTTAGTTGTTCTCCTTTTAGCTCCTATAGCTAACTGAAATAACCAAACCCTACCATGCTTGGTTTTATTCAAGTTAATTTTTTCACACAACTTAGGATCAATATAACTATGATTAGCTCCAAAATCAAATAAAATAGAAATAGGATGATTATCTAACTTACCTCCCTCTTTGACCATGTGTACTTGGTTCTCAATCAACCTATTATACAATTCTAAATCAATTATGGGCATGTTTCTTGCCACGTCTTCCACTATATGAAATCCTTCAATGTGATGTATAGTCCTAAATTTTCCTCATTTATTTTGGTAGCCCCTATACATGTGCTCTCCACTGAATCCCCGACACCTAATGGGATGAAATATTCATTTCTTTCTCAATGAATCAGCTCCCGTTGGCTCAAAATGAGTTGGTTGTGTTTGTTGTTTCTCCTAACAATCATTTTTGAAAGTTGAGGGTTTCAACCCCTTCTTCCTTTCTTCCATATATGTCTCTTTTCATGCCATCCAAAGTCATTTGGAAAGCAAGATGATTTTTCCCCATTCATAGTGGTACTCTTCCTTCCTCAAAGATTCATCAAAATATTTGGTTTGTCAAATTTAATTCTATCACCATAGAAATGGTAGTAATCCACTCAAAAATATCTATATATTTAGTTTTTCATCTTTAATAAAGTCCAAATACCTCAACAAGTTACTGAATTTATAGCCATATTCCTCCATTATCATATGCCCTAATTTGAGTTTAGAAAATTCCAACATTTTTCTCTCATAATAATGTTTAGATGGGTACTTCCTTTGGAAACAATTTTAAAATTTCCTCCATCAAACCTTATTTTTGTCCAAATGTTTTACTTGTTTTATTTACTTCCACCATAAATTTGTTGGGTGTGTGTTATATTATTTCCATGACTAGACCCACCTATTCATTGTGTTAGGCATACCAGGGGAGGGGCCTATACAAGGTCCAGGGCAACGCCCTAGGAATTGTTTTTTTTGACCCTATATTAGGTGGGAGAACCTACCTATGGTTTTGTGCATGGATTTTTGCACATGGTTTTGGGCATGCTGGATTTCTTCCCATCGTATTTTGTAGATTTGGTTAAGGGAACTATGGTTATGTTCTAATCTAGGGTTAATGGATTGGGGTTTATGAATGCTTCAACATGTATATATATGTATTGTAACATTGAAAGGAAAATAATGAAAAATCAATCTGTTAGTCCCAGTTTTGGGATCCAGGGGAAATATGTGTGTATTTTTTTTATATTATCCTCTTTGTTTATTTATTTTTTTTAAGAATTCGCTTGCAAGTAATTTGTGTACAGGGTTAAAGCCTACAATATTTTCTTTCCCATTCAAGTAATAGATGGGAAATCATGCCCTTAAATTGGTGGAATAATCATGTAGCTGAAGGTACTTCCTCATTTTCAATAGCCAAGCTTAAAACTCTTCTCACTTTTTATGATTACCATTAAATTTAGGTGGCTTGATCTTTCTTATTTTCCCTTGTAAATTGTATCAGTTTGGTTTCCTTCTTGGCCACCTTACTAGTGACATGCTTGAACTACTTTTTGATCCTAAGGAAACATGGACTCTCTTAGTGGAAATCCTTGATACATGATGAGGCTACCCAAAAGTAATCCTAGATTTTCTTGAACCTTCAACATGTCTCCCCTTAACTCTTGAGTCATATCCCTCTGTTGTTCTAGAATCATACCACTGGTCTATTCATATATATAATTCATTTAAGATTTTTAAAATCTAAGTATTGATTTGTGTTTGTTCTCTTATCAACCTCTCATTATCATATTTATAGATTAACATCTCAATTTGGATAGTCCTCATAGTCTCTTCCAGGCCTCTATCCTCTAGCCTATCCTTTCCATGACCATTTTACTTTGTTCCAACATTACCCATGCTAAATTTAATGGGTCTCACCTATCTTTCATGGTTGTAGGATCCTTGAATACTCCCCATACCATTGGACCTTATTATAGGCCATTTTTCATATTTGATCATTGAGCCTCCTAATGGGATCGATAAACATCCTATTCCCCCTTGTCACCATCTTGCACAAAGCCATAAGAATGTACCTTTCATTTTCCATAATTTCAACCCTAAACAGCATCATCTGAGCCAGTTTGAGGACCAACACTCCCTCTAAGCCTACTAGGGTGTGTTCACCTATAGGTTTCTCCATTGTGGCCTAAATTGGTCACTAACAGGTTTCTCCCCTTTGCACCTACGTTGGTTCTAGAATTTTGGGAGAATGATTGGGATTCTAGAAGCTTCCCCTTCTAGGAGTTTCTAAAATTTGTTTCAACTACTTACCTTGGATAAAAAATTAGATCCTGCCCTTCCCTGATTTGGATTTTTAACCAATTATCCTTTGATCCTATCCCTCCATCAAAGGTGGATCTCTTACCCTAGATTGGTAATTGGATAAGAACTCCTAATTACCCTACATCTCTATGTATTGCTAGCCATCTATGTGGTTAAGGGTTGGATTTTGGAGAGTAATTCATGCCCTTATGTTGCTATAGTGAGTGGTCATCATCTCATGCATTTAGGGTGATTAGAGGTGCATATTGTGACAAGGAAAGGACAATTCAACAACTTGGAGAAGCTCTTCTACAAGATCAACTACTACTTATGGTTGTAATCTCCTTCCATTTATAGTAACGTAAATAATTCATTGTTTTCCTATATGTAATGTTGTTATTTCACTTATTTCAATACCATGTTGATCTATTGAATGAAGTACTTACATGATACTACATAGAGCTTGTAGTTTCTTTACTTGTGTTATCTAATAGTGCATGTTCTAATTTTGGCGTTTGGAGTTGGAATTGGAACTTCCAAGCTAAATAAGGAGTGAAGTGTGTGAAGGATTATAGGTTGGCCTCACTCCTTCATCTATTTACTTTAAGGAAAATCATTGTGTTCCTTATCTCTCTGTTGTTCTAGGTTAGCCACCAACCTAGGGGAGATACGTTTTTCCCCAATCCTAAATCTCATATAACAAATTGGTGACTCTACAGGGGAATGTAGTATTCCCTTGGTGGTTTCCTTATCCATTGTGTTCTATTACCTCCTTTACAAACCTTTGTTGTATCATTCAACTAAGGACAAACCTAGGAAGTGATTTCACCTCACCTTGGCCCACTTTGCACCAACGTTCCAACACCTTGATGCCTCTTCTGCACCACCGGTGGCCCCTATTTTTGCATGAATTTTTCCTCAGTTCTTGAACCTATATTTGGTAAGCCTACTTACAGTTGAACTCCCATGTGCCTTTAGCGTCTTTTGGTCTCTTTAAAGTGTCTATTTGGTTTTCATTTGTGTTGTTTTCCTTTGGTAGGAATTGGTTTTGATTTTTGTTTGTTCTTATTAATTAATTGCTTGCAAACTATTTTTGTTTGATTGTTGATCGCTTAGATGCATTCTTGTTCTAGTGCTCATTCTAAAAAGTTTAATTTAATCAACAATTGAACATTTTCATCATAGTTTTCTTCATTTCAAAAATTAAGTGTGGTGAAAAGAAAACTTTTGCATTGACATTTAGGGGTTTGCATGTGCATCAACATACAAACAGTTGCATCAAAAAGGGAATTTCATCTTACATCTTGTTTGATATATAGTGTGTGTTGCATCTTGATTTTTCCTTCCCTTCCTTAGCTAGATTTTTATTGAAAGAGAAAAGATTCCTATTTTCACATGCTAGATTTTCATTTTAGGATATTTAGGTGACATTCGTGGTGAGCCCCAAAACTGAAACATAATCAAAGATAAATAGTTAAATTTATTGAATCAGCCTAAGGAGAATTTATAACATTAACAAAAAAATTTAGAGGTCCAGGCTAGATATGTTTTGCGATGTCATTAAACATAGGAGTTGTCATTTTTTCCAGTGTTGCATCCTGAGGGGGAAATCCCATTCCACATATGTGGGCACATAGGATTGTACTAGACATACCTTTAGGTATATTGGTGGAAATCCACACATGTAAATTATATGGGAATGCTCTCATTGAACGGTTACACATTAGACAACACTACTATGGAATACACTCCCACGTACTGTCGCTTATATTTTGGGACTCCGCAATAAGTTTCTATCCATCCATAGGTAATTGAGTATGTTGAATTATATACCATGATACACTGAACACAACATTCAGGGAGATTGGATGGTGTACGTTAAGTCCTTGGTTAGCCAAGGTGTATATTGCAGTTCAGGTTTGCTTCATAATCCTTTATGCCTATATTACCCTCTTTTTTATTTATTTATTTTTATGTTAATAAAATTTATTGCCCAATGTGGAAGAACAAAATTCCCCTCCCTGTCATTCAGATAGAATGAAAAATAAGCCTCTACTTCCTCTAGAGGCTACTCATAACCATTGTCCAAAGCATAGAAAAATGAAAACTATTGAATCAGGAACATTGGAAACTACTTGTAGCCCTACTACCGATATTGATCAACTAGAATCATCCATCCCTTTGAATTTTGAAACCAAGATTACATCTATTCCTATTTGTGACATTGACACAATTGAAATAGAAGTCCTTGAGACTTGGTTACCTAAGGTCATTAAATATGATATCCATGAGTTAGAAACTTTGTTTCCTGAGGTTATTGAGCCTGAGGAGCCTCAAACATCTTCAACTGATCCTTTAGGACCTTCCTCCTCTCTTCCTTTGTGTCAGGCAGAAACAATATATCTTGGGCCTAGCAGTGAACCTCTTCCATACAGACTTTTGAGTATTGAAGAGTTCCCTCAAGAAAAGCCTCATCCTTGTACTCTTGTTCATTGGGAAGGAATTTATTTTTATCAAACCAATCCTCTTTCATCTTCTCAACCTCAGAAACAATCCCCTTTACCTGATTCTTTGAGAATACCCATGGATATCTCGTGTAAATCTTCATTGGGATTGTTAACCATGACTAGAACTGATTTGAACTCTCATCCTGTGTCCACCATAATGGTTGCGATATCAAGTGTCACTTCCTCATCCATGTTTGTGACACCACCAAAAACTCATTTGTATTGTGATCTGGTCATCCCACCTAGCTATCAATCATTATCGAGTACCTTTTCTAGTGCAGCTTCCAGTCCTTGGACCTCTCCCATGTCAACCAGTTCGAGAATAATGTCTAGAATTTGTCTTATGAATGCCACGGAGTCTGATCCTCTTCCTCCATATACACCTAAAATAGCGTAGGGAGATAGCCTTTATGTAAATGGAAAAATATACCCTCAACAACCCAACCCTCCTATTGGCTGAGTGGGGCCTGACCCAAGTTCAGAAGTGATTTAGCCAAGCAAATCTTGGTACTACTGGCCCTTTCGTCAATAGTTCGCGGAGCGTGGACTGAGGTCTCACTCGAAGTAGTATGGGAGGGTGCTAAAACCAGGTTTCCACACCCTGGGGATGTCTGATATGAGGTGTTTGATATACGGTCCAACCTTCGCACTTATTGCGCTACACACACCTGCGAGCACCCCATGCCCTGTGATACTGTCTTTCACGCCGTTCTATCCGCAGCGTGATTCGTGTTAATTACCCATGTCTTCCTTAATTAGTCCCTGTTAGCCTATTAATTCGATTAAATTCACATATAAGAATTCATATGATTATTCATCAAGTGCACGCAGTAAATAAAAAGAGTCAAAGTAATGCATAACATCAAAATACAGATTCAAGAATAGATGCATTGAGTAAACTTCTCTTTATTAACCTTCAAATCTAATTACAGACCCTACTCCGCCCTGCGCACTTAGCTGCAGAGCCTCTTCCTAATACTATGACCTAGTACACTTTAGATTCCACTCTATGCTCTAACCATGCCTTCTCTATTCTATCTATTCTCTACTAAGCTTAGCTATCTTTACACTTAGAGCCTTGCTCTATTTATACAATCCCATGGTTTGTGGACCATGGGTAGACCAACACAAATTTACATTAAATTACAATATTTTAGGGTGGATAACCCTATGACTCGATTGTACACTTCGCGCTCCACGCTTGTACTTCATGGAGTTCTACACCATCTTTGACCAAAACTTGGGCTTTGAGCCCCAAAACCTGCTGCGGGGGATCCCATGCCCAACAGGCCCCTAACACAATCATTGTGACTCATCCCAAGTCACTATGCTAGTGCAGTGTTCTTGGCATGGAACCCCTCCAACTGTATCTATGTTGCGTGAAGATCCACGGCACACGGTTCTGCCGTTTTTTTGATCTACTCCATTTCTACTTTTTGAATCATCTATGTCTGACTCGAGCCTCTTCTTTGCTACTGGCTTATAGTGCTTGTGTTTATAGTCCCGTGCCACTATCCGGCTCCTCGGGTCACAAAGACCGTTCTTCGGTTAGTTAGTTAGATATTTGACCCACCCGTGCAGGGCTTCAAGTGACTGTCGTTTACTTTTCCTAGGAAGGGTTCTCCATTAAGTTTGACTAGCTAGACCGCACGTCCGTCTGTGACCTCTTTTACCACATATGGTCCCAACCAGTGCTTTCTGAATTTTCTGGGAAATTTTTCGAACTTGTTGTCATACAACAACACTAAATCGTTTACCTTGAAGGTGCACAACTTGATATGGTGGTGGTCGTGCCAGGGTCTCTCATGCTGCTTTTGTACCTGCTAGTGAAATTGTTCTTTCTCAAGTTCTTCTAATTGTGCAATCCTTTCTTCCAGAGCTTCGCAGTCTATCATGCCTGTGAGCGCTACTGTTCGTAGACTAGGTACGATGTATTCCACCGGCATGACTGCTTCCATACCATAGACAATTGGAATTGTGTATGTCCTGTCAATTTCTTGCACGATGTCCTGTACACCCATAACACAGTGGGTACGTGCAAGTCCTAGTCATCCCGTTGTGAGTTAAATATTTTGGTCAACGTAGTATCCAATATTTTATTGAATGCTTCTACTTTTCCATTAGCTTGTGGGTGGTATGGTGTACTTTTCTAGTGATAAAGTTGGAACTATTTTGTGAGCACGCTGATGGTTTCATTCAAGAAATGTGTTCCATGATTGCTCATTAAGATTTTCGGGCAGCGAAATCATGTCAACACGTTCTCGAACAAAAAATTTGTAGTCGTGGTAGCTGTGCAGTCCTTAACAGGTTATGCTTCCATCCATTGTGCTAGGTACTCCATCGCGGTGATGATGTAGCACGCACCTGTCTTTCCCTAGGGTTTGATTGGGCCCACAAAGTCAATTTCCCATTTCTCAAATGGTTGTAGTGTCATTTGGGGATTTAGTGGCATCTCGTCCCTTCGTGATGGTTTTCTCATCCTTTGACATATATCGCAGGCCTTACAATGCACTTTCGAATCTTGGAGTAGGGTCAGCCACCATAAACCTACGCAGAGAATCTTTTGTGTGGTCGCATGTCCTGCATAGTGTCCTCCTACAGCATCCCCATGTTCTTCTGTGAGGATCTGACCTTGCTCAAATTTAGGTACGTATCTTCACAATATCTCATCATTGCCCATCTTGTAGAGGTGCCCCACGATGATAGAAAAGTCCACCGCACGCACGACCAATTCCTTCTTCTGTTGGATTGAGTACTGCTTTAGTTCAATCCCTGTTGCTAGAAAATGGATTATATCTTCGAAGTGTCTGTTCGCGACGCGTATTGAAAATAGTTGTGCATCAGGTATCCCTCCTCCAAATTTGTTGGTTCCTCGCCTATGTCAATTTGTGACAAGTGGTTTGGTCCTGCATTTAAGAATCCCAGCTTGATTATGACCTCAAAATCATATTATTCAAATAGTAAGAGCCATATTCATATGCACCCCACCAACACAGGTTTTTTCACCAAGTATTTCAATGCAGAATGGTCGGTATACATCTTGAAATGTCCTCCAAGTAAATAGTGTCGGTATTTATGGAGCACGTACACCATTGCCAACCCCTTGTGTTCGGTGGTGGAGCAGTTCCATTCAACTTTGGACAATATTCGACTCACAAATGTGATCGGGTGATCCACACCCTCCGCACCCTCCTGTGTGAGTACGACTCCCAACGTGATACACGACGCATCAACATGTACATGAAATTCCACGTCCCATTTCGGGAACACCAAAGGTTGCACGGAAGCCAATTTCCCCTTTAGGGCATCCAAACTCTTCATGCTATCATCATTCTAGAAATATGTACATATTTTTTCAATAGCTTTTCCATTGGTGTGTTTATTTGGGCATAACTCTTGATAAACATCCTATAGTATCTACAGTGTCCCAAGGTAGCACGCAGATGTTTAACCCTTCGCGGTGCTTCCAAATTGAGGATAACGACAATCTTCATAGGGTCCACCATCAGCCCTTGTTTGCAGACCACATGTCCCAGCAGGTTTCCAAAGGGAATGAGGAATGTGCACTTCTTCAAGTTCAATGCAATCTGGTGTTGGCGGAAAGTATCCAGCATCAAACATAAGCTCACTACGTGGCGCTTAACTAGTCCAAAGACAATCCAATCATCCAGATAGACCTCTAAGAACTTTTGGATGTATTCTTTGAATGCCGCCACCACTATGCGCGAAAATATTGCTAGCGTGTTCTTCAGTCCAAAGTGCATAATGGTGTACTGAAAGCAGCCCCATTTTGTTGTGAAGGTTGTTTTGCTGCTACCTTCTGGTGTGATCTTAATCTGATGGTACCCTGAGAAGCCATCTGTAAATGAGTAAGCTTCCTGACCACCAACATTCTCCAATACTTCATCTGTGAATGGTGTCGGGAATGGATCATGAACACAAACATCATTGAACTTCCTGAGGTCCATGCATATTCTTATTTCACCTTTCTATTTTTTCTCTTGCAATATCATAGGACTCACCCAATTGGATTCTTCCACTGGTTCAATAATTCTAGCTTTGAGAATTTTATCTAATTCATCGCGGACCTTTTCTTTATACTTTGGGTTCAAGCGGTAAGGCCGCTACTTAACGGGCTTCACGTCTAGTTTTAGAGTGATCTTCATGATCCCTAAGTCACCAATGATCCCTTTTAAGTCCATGCTTTTGGTCTGGAACAAGTCTTGGCATTCGCAGAGTAACTCAATGACCTTATCTACCGTAGCATCATCCCAATAGTCCCCAAGCGTTGCATACTTCGGCTCTGCTTTTGTGCCAATGTTTACCTGCTTTGTATTTAGCAACACAGTGATGTCGGGATCCTCAATTGATGGTCCTCAAACCTCGGGACAACCTTCAATTTCTGGAATATCAATATTTCAGGGGTCGTCATCATCCTCCTCCACCTACACGTTATAACATTCTAGAGCGCTGCTTAACTAGGTTTCCCATATTGGTTGCAACATTTCCAATGGCTCCTGTGGTATTTTGAATATGGCGGATTTTATTTCTTGCAGCACATCATCCACAGTATCTGACCATTGGTCTTCAAATGTGAATGTTAAAAAAAATCCCTCGTGCATCCTATTCACCCATACCATGTCGGATTTCTATCTCAGTATTCCAGTTCATGGGTATTACATCCAAGGTATGGTAGAATAAGTGTACCCATTCGTGCTGTGGTTCTTCACCGTAGACCTTGGTCCATTTCGCGAGGTGCATGCGTGCGTCATCTCTTCCATCATATTTTTCTTGTAGCCGTAGTTGCGATTTCCCAAATCGTATGTCCATCATCCTTCTGCATTCGCGACAATCCTTGAAATTTCCTTGATGTGTACCCCACCATCATGCGGGTGTTGCATGTAGTGCCCACTTCAATGCATTTAACTGCTGCTGTTCTAGTACTGCACTTTCAAATTTGCTCAGGAATTCATCCACCAATGTCAATCCATCATATGTTGGCAGCTCTCTTACTTCCTTTGTCATGCAGCACAGTGATCTAACCATCATGTTGCAATTCAGCGTTGTCACTTCGTGCAACCAATTCTGCAAGCGCTCTACTTCTGCATCTAAATCCGAAGTGCAAGAGATTTCGTGCTGTAATGAGATCCTCTCATCTACAATCAGATTCACCCAATCCTGGTCTCACGCTGTTATTTTGTAAATACAATCAAGATCATCGTTGCTTTCATCATTTCACACTGGTTCAGTGTAGCACACTCCTTCGGCTAGGTCCAGTGGAACTACTACTCATAGTGACTTTTTCTCGAAGATCATTTTGCGCTTCTTCAGATTGATGACTCTATTCATATCGGTGGCCCAGTCTATTCCTAACAATGTGGGATAGGGATTGTTGTCATCAACAATCTCTAACACTTTAAAATCTTCCTGCATGGTCACGCCTTCAATATCAATTGTTACCCCTTACAACCTCCCCATGGGAAAAACATTTTGTTGGTTCACCATTCGTAATTGAATAGGGGACCATTGTAATGCAAGCCTTCCCATGCATTCCAATGTTTTCCTCGGTAATACATTCACATCCAAACCCAGATCTAGGATCACTTGATCCATTTCATATTCTGCAATCTGTGTAGTCAACCTCATTTCCCTTCTAGTGTGCAATGCATGCTTCCCCAATTTCCAGATGACGCGTGGTTCCCCTGACCTTGCGCACCTGGTAATCAGTTCCTGCAGTCCTTTAACTGCCTTATTATCATGCAGCAGTTTCATGCATGTCTCCAGAAAGGTAGTGAGCATTGAAGGATCCATTCTTGGCTCTGGTTGATCCTTACTACCTGAAGTGGATGCCTCCACGAAGCTCTTCTTATATTCCATGAATGTCTCCTTTGTTCATTTAGGTCAAATTAGGGTTCCTTTGCAGGAGCCATGTGAAACCATTTACTTTCATCCGGCTACTTTCCCGTAGCTTCTCCCATGGTCATACTGCTTCTGGGTATCATGTTTGCATTCCGGTCCTCTTCGTGCGGCTTAGACCTCATCATTTATATTCTGAGTCAGGGGAGGCTGGAATACCCCTTTTTCATGCATATTTGTGATCAATGTAGGACATTCTATTGTTTGATGATCAAACTGAGCACAATACGAATAGGATAACCTCATCGGGTTGGTACAATCGTGGGAATAGTGCCTTGGTCCTCCACAATTTTAACAAACTAACCGTCTGTGGCCTCTTCCTGGTCCCATTCCACCTTGTCCTCGACCTCACCCATGAAATCCAGCATGCACCATACTTGCATCTGGGTCGAGGGCTTACGTTTTGGTCTGCATCCTATAGGCTGGGATCTGATTCATGATTAGCTCGTAACTGCAGCAAGTGCACTCATCGTTGCCTATCGACCTACAGAAATTACAAAACAATTGTTGGGGTGTCTGTGTATATTTCTGTAGCAAATGACAATCATCCATCGTGTGTTTCCTTCCTATCTGACAGATTGCGCACCACAAAGTAGGTGCACACTCGGCCTTGCCTGCACCTCCAGTCTTAGCAAAATTTTCCCTCCTCCTGCCAAGTAGTTCACGAATACTAGGCAATGATCCTTGTCATGGTCGTGGCATTTACACTTTATTCACCATACTTCCTCGCGCACCTCTAGTCACAGTGCCCTATCTTGCTTCAAGATTTACATTTCCAAACACAAATTTTGTAGTTGCATGTGGATTTGTTGAAATCCCAACTCAGGGTCTTGTATCAGGGTCTCATGCAATCTTATTGCCATTTCCAATGCTTCGGCCTAGGTGGAAAGTTTCTGCTGTGACAGCGTCATCCCCAACTGCGGTGCCAGAGATGCTACAGACCATGCACGATGTTGTGCAGCTGTTAGCATCATATTGGCCTCACAAACCTTACTCTTTAGCCTTTGGTCCAGATCCCAGGGGGTCTTTCCTGGAAGCATCGCGATCTCTTTAAACCCGATGTTTGACTGTGTCTCTGATTTTGGCTTGCTAAATTCTCTGTTCAACATAATATGGATCTCTGCTATCCCTGCGTTTGGGTGGTCATTAGAGTGCTTGATGTACCATGTTAATGCGTGCCCTGCGATACTATCTTTCATACAGTTCTAGCCGCAGCGCGACGCATGTTATTTACCCAAGTCTTCCTAAATTTGTCTATGTTAGCTAATTACTTAGATTAAATTCACATATAAGAATTCATACGAGTATTCATCAAGTGTGTCCAGTAAATAAAAAAATTAAAAGTAATGCATAACATCAAAATACAGATTCAAGAATAGATGCACAGAGTAAACTTCTCTTTATTAACCTCCAAATCCAATCACAGACCCTACTCTACCCTGCGCACTCAGCTACAGGGGTCCACGCACTCAGCTGTGGACTCTACTAGGCCTGTGTGCACTCAGCTCCAGAGCCTCTTCCTACTACTATGGCCCAGTACACCTCAAATTTGACTATATTCTCTAACCATGCCTTCTCTATTCTATCTATTCTCTACTAAGCTTAGCTATCTTTACACTTAGAGCCTCGCTCTATTTATACAATCCCATGGTCCGCAGACCATGGGTAGGCCGACACAACTTTACATTAAATTAAAATATTTTAGGGCGAACAACCCTATGATTTGATTGTACACTTCATGCTCCATGCCCATATTTCGTAAAGTTCTACACCATCTTTGACCAAAACTTGGGCTTTGAGCCCCAAAACCTACTGCAGGGGATCCCATGCCCAACACCTCCTTATGTTGGGTACCCTTCATCTAGATCGTGGTTGCCTCCATCATCCCCTCTTCCCACGAAAGGGGAGCAACCTCTTGTTGGTATACCTCAATATGGTAATCTGCTTAGTTATATTTCTCCTTATCCTGGAATGGATTCCAGTGTTTGGAAACCTACTTTACTTATTCGACTTGGTTAATTTTGGGATCGATTGTTGAAACCTCAAATTGTACCGTATTCATCACAAATCCTTATCTATCCATCAACATCTCAACAAGCTCAAATACATGTGAGCCAACCTTTACAACCCATTCCAATGGTTTTTATTCCCCCCTAGATCTCGATTCATCAACTCATACAAGGTCCCTCACCTTCTCAATCACTTGCGCAAGGTACTCAATTTTTAGTAGGTAAAATTATTCAAAATTTGGCAAAGTCTCAATCGAACCCATACTATGGGGCAATGCAAGCCCTTATCGGGAAACATTATGGATCATATCCAGTGCCTTTTCAAGGCAAACAAATCCAAATCCAACCACTCCAACAGCTTTATCGCCATCCTGGGGCTAGGCAACAAATTCACTTGTATGTTGGTTATCAGAACTCTCCTTATCTAGGAATGAAAGTGCATGTTTCTTAGGCTATCCCTTTATATCTAGGTCATTTGCTTCCGAACTTTAATTGGTAGTTTCCTTTTGCGGCTACTCTTGAATTTCATAATTTAGCTCGGCTTACTAATGTCCCCATTACTCGTTCACCATCGTGGCCGATTATTCCCACTAGGTTGTCTTCCGATATCCCAAAATTCAATGGGAATCCTCGAGAACACCAGTTGACGCATGTTATGATGTATCATCTATGGTGTTCATCTAATTCATTTAATGATGATTCCATTCGACTCTATATTTTCCAATGAATTCTTATAGGTACCGCATCTAAATGGTATATTGAATTACCTAGATCATTGTTTCATGACTTCAACACATTAACGACTACCTTCCTCACACATTTCCAGTTTGCCATTAGATACTAAATTGGAAAATAACTATCGACTAATTCTAAACAATTAGACTCTACTCACATTTCAAATCACATTCATGAGTGGAGGCACTATCATTGGTTTTTCAATACTTATGTTAGCGGAATGGTTTGTCAAATCTTTGTTAACTCCCATAACAGAAGATGTTGCCAAAGGTGGATTCATGACCAATGAGAAAGTTATTGCTCGTGTTTAATATTTCGATCTAGTTTATACTTAATCAGGCAAGCTCCATGATAAGGTACCAAACATTCTGATACCCTCGAATATTATTCCTCCTCCACATAGTAAATAATCCCATGTTTCCGATGGAGTTATAGGTTCTTCTAGTTGGTAGTCGTCGAGTAAACCATCTGGTATTTCTCTTACCACTTCTACACAAAACCCTTCATCCCATCCTTGTACGGCTTCTGCTTCCAAGAAAAATGTTGTCTCATCTAATAAAGGCAAGCCTCAACAACAACCTGGAAGAAAGAAGAAAGGTAAAGGTAAGAAGAAGAAAGATTCCTCAGCACAGGATAGAGAAACAAATTCATCTTCCGATGAGAAATGAAAGCCTTGATAACCATTCTTGACTTGTAACAAGGATCAATTTTCATGTGATTGTCCACACTGTGTTGAAGTGAATCAGTTTCTTAAATCGTCCACTTCTCCTTATGTGTTAACTAACCCGTTTCCCAATTAGGAGACTCATATGATTGCATAGGATGCTTCTTCCTGTAACACAGTTTTGATGCTTTCCTCCTCAAAGCTTAAATTTGATCTTATGGTGGCCACTCGGAATATGGACTATGGTAATGTGAATCCACTAAATGGTCAATCTACCGATAAACCTACAAGTAAAACAACACCTTCGTCTAGTCTTGTTCCACATCCGATTCCTTCAAAATTGAATATCAAGCCTCCAAAGGGTGTTATCCATAAGTCTAATTTCAACCCTCATTCCAGAGCCACTCAAAATTATAATGTAGTTCAAGACTTGGCTTAGCCTCCTTCGGCTATGTTGACTCTTGAGGTGCTAAAAAACTACCCCACCCAAAAGAAGGCCTTGGTGTTAGTTATCGGATGTGTGGATCCATCGAATTCCAACCTAGTGGGTTTCTCTCATGAAAACTATACCCCTCAACTTCTAGCTCGATTAGATTTTATGATTTAGGTCGTTGTCCATGGTAAGAACTTTCATCATTCTATTTTGGAAAAGGAATCCTTGACCTACATCATGTCCTTGTCTTGTTGGAAGGCGATTGGTTCACCTCAACTGAGTCAATTGACCAGCACATTAAAATCCTTTAATGAAAGCATGTACAAACCTTGTGGGATTCTAAATTCCCTTTGAGTGGAATTCAGGCGAAAATTCATCTTCATTGAAGTAGAAGTTTTTAATGAACCTTTGGATTACAATCTTCTACTAGGAAATACATGGGTTTATGCTATGGCTTCCAACACTTCAACTTACTTCCGCATGATCGCCTTTCCTCATAAATGTGGGGTCATGACCATCGATCAACTCACCTTTTTGCCTACAATTCCATTGTTACTGGAAGTGTCCCTCTTGTAGGGGAAGTCCTACATTCTTATAAACATGTCAGAATTTTTTTCTTGAAGGATTCGTTGCTTATGGAAAACTTTCTTCTCCCTCCCCCTCTCCTCCCCAACTCCTCCCCTCCATTTTCTTATATTAACATGATATCATGCTCTATGATCCTAACCTATCCATTAATTTATACCTAATGGAACTGGAATTAAAATTTTTGGTTACCGAATGCAGCTTAGCCCTGTTGAGAAATATGATGAAGCCATCTACTCGGCTTGTGCGAGACATACTTTTTCTTCGATCAATTGGGTAGATTGACCACTAGATTATGGCATGTACTCTGATCCTTCGTTGCATACATTTTATACCAACGAAAGCATCATGGAGAGCATGATGTAAGATGGCACGTTGTGGGAAGAACATCATCATCATTCCTCCTTCCCAGATACCATTGAATATAGTCTCAATAGTGTGTACCTATTTGATTTTTTCGAACCCTTTACGTTTTCTACTTCCATTCATGAGATTTGCTCTGAAAATAACCTTTTGAATATCGAAGAAACCATTCCTCTTGATATTTCGATTAAACAAAGAATAGTAAACAAATTATATATCGAGGCATTTTTTCTTCATCTGAAATTGAGATTTATCGAGCCCTTTTTTGTGAGTTCAGAGACGTCTTTGCCTAGACATATGAGGCGATTCTAGGTATCAACCCAAATATAGTAGTGCACAAAATCAAGATGTATCCTAAGGCCAATGCTATCAGAGAGTGCCTCCATTCAGTCCATCCCAAGAATGTTGTTGGGATAAAAGTTGAAATCAAAAAGCTTCTTCGGGCTAGTTTCATATACTCGATTACTTGAACTGATTGGGTATCAAAATTTGTCCTTGTCATGAAGAAACAAGGCACAATACAAGTATGTGTTGATTATCGAGATGTAAATCGAGCTTTTCCAAAAGACAACTACCCCATCCTGTACATTGACTAGAGTGTTGATGACTGCATTGGTTATGAGATTTATTCATTGATAGATGGATTCTCAAGCTATAATAAAATCAACATTCTCCCAATGGACCAACCTAAAACCACATTTATTTGTCCCTGGGCTACTTTTTCTTATAGAAAGCTCCCTTTTGGTTTCAATAATGCAGGGACCACATCTCAACGTGCGATGGACTACTATTTCCATGACATCAAGGATATCATGCAACCCTATCTGGGCAATCTCTCGGCTCATTCCTAGCATCAAGCTGATTACCCCATGCATTTACGGGCCTTTTCGCTCAGTTTTAGACATTATAACATTTGACTTAACCCACACAAATGTGTTTTTTTATGTTGGTTTTGGTCAACTCCTTGGTTTCGTCATTTCGAAACAAGAAATTCATATTGATCCTTTAAAATTCAGGGAAATAATTGACTTTCCTCCACCTTCCTCCCTTGTTCAATTATAAAGACTCCAAGGGAAATCCAACTTCCTAAGGAGGTTCATCCCTAACTACATTGAGTTGACCAAAGGATTTAATCACTTACTGAAAAATGGTAGGTTCGTCCTGAATGACGCTGCACAAAAAGCGTTTGATGCCTTGAAAGATGTACTAGTTTGGGCATCTCTCTTATATCCCCCTAAGTATCAGTAAGACTATTTCCTATACCTTGCTTTCACCATCTCTACTATAGCTATGGTATTGGTCCAAGAAGACAATATGGGGACCAAACATCCCATTTATTATCTGTGTTAAAACCTCAACAATATTGAGATTGGTATATTCATGTGGAAAAGTTATCTTTGGCGATTATTCAAGTCATATAATGATTTCGCCATTATATCTTGCTTCACAAAACTACGGTTGTTTTAGACTGAAACCATATGACATCCATATTGAAACGTCAATTACTGGGGGGGAAATACTCTAAGTGGATCATTATTCTCCAATCATTCGACCTATAATTCATCAAATCCAAGTCAAAGAAATCCTTATTCTTTGTCAAACTAATGTGTGATCTCCCTTCCCTTGATGATGAGTCTACATCTAAAGATTCCATCCCAGAAAAGTCATTGTTTCTGATCTCATCATTTGACCCATGGTGTGGAGATTTTCCAATCTATCTCTAGCACCAAAATTTACGAGTTAATACCTCTTGCTCAGAGCAGTGATGCATTTGGTGCCAAGCCAGAAATTACGTGATTATTGATGACACCCTTTACTGTCATTCTATAAATTCGATTTTACATAGGTGACTCACTCTTGATGAGGCTGAAAAAGTCTTGAATGAATGCCACTCAGGGGCATGTGACAAGCATTTATCTGGTTATGCTACCACGCAAAATATATTACGTACTGGTTACTTTTGGCCCACCATTTTCCACGATTGTATCCTTGTAGTCAAGAAGTTTCATGTGTGCCAGATCTATGGTCATAAAATCTATGCCACACCTGCTCCATTGCATCTCATTGTCATCATTCATCCCTTTGTGAAATTCAGTATCGAATTTACAACATATAACCGTTATTCGGGAAAGGAGCATGGCTATATAATTATCACTGTTGACTACTTTACTAAGTGGGCTGAAGTGATGCCTACATTCAATAATACCAGTGAAACAACTGCATAATTTTTCTTCAACCACATGATTTCTAGGTTTAGTGTTTTGTAAGTAATAGTTAGGGATCACGAAAAGCACTTTCAAGATCATATGATGATCAAATTAACTGCCAAATTGGGACTTTAACATGAAAATTCCACTCCCTATTATCCTCGGGCTAATGGACAAGTTGAGGTGATTAACAAAGTTATGAAGACTATGCTTCAATGCATGATAGGGTTCCATAAATCAGATTGGCACTTTCTTCTTTATGTTGACTTATGGGTATACTAAACCTTAGTTAGGACTACTATTGGATTCAAACACTTCCAGTTGGTGTATGGTCTGGAAATGATCCTCCACATTGAATGCAAAATTTCATCTCTCAAAACTAGCTATCGAACTTCTTCCGGCTACTTTCGCAGAGGAGAAGTCTATTTTACATCTAACTCATTTGGATGAAACTTAGCGTGATGCCATGTTATCCAATGAAGTCTATAAAATACGCATGAAAGCAAAATATGACAAAAGTGTCAAGCCTAGAGTCTTCTCAGAAGGAGATATGGTTCTCCTATATAACCAGGAGGCCGACAAGTTAGGTCCAGGAAAGTTTCAACCGATGTGGTTGGGCTCATACATTGTCAAGTGATTTCTTGCAAAAGGGGCTTATGAGTTAGTAGATCTCGATGGAGTTCCACTTGCACAACCTAGGAATGGGTTGTACCTCAAAAAAGACTATGCTTGACCCCATGCATAGTACACTATGTACATAATGTGTGTAGGTGTATTAAGTGTGTTTGTAGTGTGTTTTTCAGAGTTTCCCATGGTTTTTGTTGGTTTTGTTTACTTTTATATTGCAAATGTCAAACTCTCTCAAACCGTATATTAGTTATATTGATGGCGCTAGCCATAGTACTCAAAAACTATCATCTGGATTGTGGGATATCTTCGCTACAAAAGGCGAGATAGTGAGCATGCACAGTATTTACACTGGTTGCTTGACTAACAACATCGTTGAGTATAACACAGTAGTTGACCTACTATCTGATGCTATTTCACATGGTATCCATCGTATAGTCATCAGGCTTGACTCACAGCTCGTAGTACTACAAATTGCTAATATCTAGTAACTGAGAAATCCTGCCATGCTTTGCATGGTTTTGAGAGTGCACCTTCTGGATAGACATTTCGATTTCATATGATATCAACATATTTATAGAAATCTGAACACATTAACAGATGCCCTAGCTACTTTTTTTTATATAAACATTTGAAATGAATGTAAATAACTTTCAATTCACATCACATAATATTGAAAAAAAAATAGGAACTAGGAAACACTAAAGATATATATTATATATATATATATATATATATATATATATATATATATATTATATATATCTATATATATATTATATATATATATAATATATATATATATATATTAAGTTTGGTTTTACAAAATGTGTGCCCCGAGACACATATGGCTACATCGCCCATATAAAAACTACATGCATAACATCTAAGTAGACAAATAAGTGGTGCTCATGATAAAAAGACACTGCATGAGCTATATTGTGCAGTAATTGACTAATATGACTAGGCAGTCTGATTGTGTGTCGTTGAAGCCACAATGGCAACTGATCGACAACAGTCTCATCAATCTTATGTGATAGTCCTTCCATGTGGTATTCAGCCTCTGATAGGATCTTAGCTACCTCAAGATCCCATAGCACATCCCATACTACCAAAGCGACTTGTACTGGTCTCACTGCCTCCTCCCGTGGCTTTCTATTTGTATGATGGAGATATGTAGCGCCTATTGGTCAAGCAGGTCCAACATCTCCATGAAATATCAAACAAATTAGTCTCAGGAACATCAATAAACACAAAAAATTGTAAAAATTTCAAAAACTTAATGATCAAAGTATCTTACCTAAAGCATCCCATTTCTCACCCTCAGGCAACTCAAGCTTGGGATCATCACAGAAATCCATCCCAGCATAAGTATAATCATCGATAATGTGGAACTGCCTGCATAGCCATCCAAAGAATATTGGTGAAAAGTTGATCATTGATGGGCCTACATGTTGGCTCATGTTGTTTATCCACCTCCTCATCGTGGGGTCCTCAGATCGATGGGCGACCCAAGTGGATATTGGTGGCCACCTACCTATTCCAACTTGGACCCCCACCATTGTTTCTTTCAGTTTTTCAGTTTCCTTATTTGTAGCACAATTTTTTTCAGGTCCTAAATGAAGTTTTCTAGGAAAACCAAGAGAAACATGGGTCATTGAGCGATGTTGCTCACTCAAAGGTTGTATTCCTAGGATAGATCTTTCTAATCAGGAATTGTGCGTGTGAAACGAAGATTGTATGCCAAAGTTACGACCCTGGGAAGTTGATGTAATAGTTTACCCAAATAGGGCCCATAGTTTTGTGCTTCATCTCCTAGGGTTAGGTTATTGAATGTTTAGGGTTTCTATTGTTTCTCAATAATAAATAGGCCTTGGAGCCTCATTGTAACACAGTTCAGAGCCGTGTAGCAACCACATCTCTTCTCGGAGATAATCTACCATCGCCTGAGCTAGTCTTATTTCCATTCTATTTGTAAGCATATTTTAGTATTTGATATCAATGAAATGTAGTGTTATTTCTACTGAATATTTGTATTTATGGTTATATCTGTAATTTGCTGCATTCCTATTTAAATATGGATCAATGGTATTAGAGCGGTCTTCTCTTTCTCTGTTTTTCTTTGCATGTCCCCAACAAGGTCGAGATATAAGGAGTTAGGGCTTGAACTGATTGAACCTTTGCAAGACTAGCCTCAAAAATCCGAATGGCCTTCCATGGAGAATGAAATGAAAGACAAGGGGGTAGGAGACCCTATCAAAATATTTCTTGAAGAATCCCTCGAGTGACAGAGGAACGTGATGATGGACAGCTTTTCCCAAATCCTTAAGTGGCTACCCAAGGGTGACACATCTACTTCTAGTAGCTACTCTAGAAGTGCCACACCCTGTCAGGTACAATTTAACTTTTCCATTCCCATATTTGAGGGTCATATAGATGCAGAGAATGTAGATAAATTGTTAAATCTTCTAGAAGGATAATTTTTTCGTTCATGATTTTTCAAGCCACGAAAATATCACTTTTGCACTTCTAAAAGCAGCCCCCCACATCAAGGACTAGTGGGAAACCTACTGTGAGCAAAAGGATGAAAGTACGAAATCATTGTTTTCAGTTGCACCCACTTGGAACTCGTTCTTGGATCCCATCAAGGAGCAGTACTACCCTATTGGGAGTGCTGAGGATAAACACATAAAGTGGACAATACTGCGATAGGAAAGGGACCAAGATATGCTAGAGTTTACCAATGTTTTTCATACCCTTTGCATAAATTTGGGTATCAAGGATTTTAAGAAGCATTTGGTTCTCAAGTACTGTGACTACCTACACAAGTACATCTAGGATGAGATGGAGTTCCTAGACATCTCCTCACTCGGCATGGCATACCAATACTCCATCAAGATTGAGCAAAAGTTTAAACATAAGAAGTAAGACTTTGGATTTATGAATTTGAAGCAAGGGAAAGGTGCCCCCAAACTGCAGAACAAAGGACAAAGCAAAGGCAGGGTGGCCCAGGACAACCTGCCAAAGCAGCAAGAAAAGGAGAACATGTCAAAGCCAAAGAAGGACATGGGAAAGTGGTGTGAGGTCCATAAGAGCTCCACTCACAACACAAGTGAGTGTCGAGCTAAGCAGTCACTGGTGTCCAAGAAAAAGGCTTTGGAATCAAATGCATGTTCTAACTCTGAGTTAGAACCTGACAAGTGGAATGACAAAGGGAAGTAGATTATCGATGCAAAGCCCGGCGCCACCATTGCCACCACAAAGATCCAGAAGCAGGAACCCAAAGATCCAGAGGAGGAGGATCACCTCTTCCACTCCTAACTGTGGGTAAAGAGTACCTTGCTATAGTTCATTGTCAACAGTAGGAGCTAAAAGAACCTCATTTCAATAGAGGTCGTGAAGTGGTTGGGCTTACTAACTACACCGCATCCACAACCATACACCATCGGGTGGCTTCACCAAGGACGGGATCTTCGCGTGAGCCAGTAGTGCCGCCTTCCATACCGCATCAAGCCCTTCACAGATGAGGTGTTATGTAACATTTATCTCCTTAATATTTGTGATGTATTACTAGGCCAACCATAGTTATGGAAGCGACTGCTGTGTATGAGTCAACATCTGGTGTTGTTATTATTACTTTAGGAAATAAGTTGTATAGGATACTAGAGGTAGCACTGCCTACCGCCATCTCTTTGGTTACTGCAGAACAATTGAGTAAGATCATTTCCAAAACTAGGAAATTTGTTTTCTTGATGATACACCCTCAGGGAAAGAAGAAGATGGTGGCCATGACCTCCAAACAGCCCCCCTCCACATGACAACAACAGATGGACAAAGTCATTGAGGAGTACTGATGAGGCCTAGAAATGGGTAATTATATGGGCTCATTTTGCCTCTTAATTCGACTTAATCCACCATTCTCATTAGTTTATTGCATGTTTTTTATTATATTTATGCTAATAGAGTGAATTGGGTTAGTCATTATGCCAAAAAGTTTAATGTGTGCTTTATGTAGATTTTTGGTCAATTTTGAGACAAAATCAAAGGTTTAATGAGCATTTGGCAGCCAAATTCGAGGAAGAACAAGGGAGAGGATTTGTAGGAGGGTGTCCCCTTCATTTATGAACCCTTACATTGAATTCTCCATCAAAAACTCGGAGCACAAAGCCAAGGGGCAGCCAAGCAAGTCAAGTAGGATTGTTGTTATCTTCAGTTCTAGGAAGCTGAGTTCCTTGATTTTAGGAGGACTGTTGGAGGTCCCCATTTGTATAAATAAGAAGGCTTAGGGCCTCAATTTTTTTAGTTATATTTTAGCCATTTGATAGGATATTTCTGCACTTTAGTGCAACACATATATTTAGCTCATTTTCGAGCTACTTTTGCAGACCGTTTTGTGATGTAATTATTATTTTTTGATCAATGAAGATGAATCCAGCCTTGAACCAGCTTTGATCTTTCTTAGGGGGTTGTATCTCTTGGGGTTGGGCCCAAGCCAAGTGCCTAGCACCTCCTTTATGTATTTCTATGTTCTTTTCTTGCATTCATGAAATAATTTTTGTTGTTTAGGTTAAATCTTGCTTTGTTACTTAGGTTGTTTTTGATGATCAGAATAGTTGTTATTGCCTCAGGTTGATTAGTTAGTTTGCTACAATAATAGAAAAATATCTGGATTTAAGAGATCTATGGTTTGCATCTTTTGAATGAGTTACCGGAGAATCCACAGTATGAACATTTTTATGCCAACGTTTCAAATCCCAAATGGGATCCATCATCAGGACTTATGAATGATGATAAAAGATGAGCTGCTTTAGAAAGCAATAAATACTATTGAGGATGAATTTTTCAAGGATCAGCATACTGTCGGCTGGGGTATATATTTGTTTATTAATTTTATTAAAATAATTATTTTAAATTAATAAAATTAAATTTAAATATAAAATCAAATAATAGAATAAAATTAACAAATTAATAAACTATTAAATTAATTAAATTAAGTAAATCAATAATAAAATAAAATTAATAAAAAAAATTAATAATTAATAAAATTTAATTATATTAATAAATTAAAAATTAAATTAATAAAATTAATAAACAAATATATACCCCAGCCGACAGTATGTTGATCCTTGAAAAATGCATCCTCAATAGTATTTATTGCTTTCTAAAGCAGCTCATCGTTTATCATCATTCATAAGTCCTGATGATGGATCCCATTGGGGATTTGAAACGTTGGCATAAAAATGTTCATACTGTGGATTCTCCGGTAGCTCATTCAAAAGAAAAATATCTACAAAAAGGCTATTAATTAGACCTTGATCTCCTTTCTCCCTCCTTGGGACCATGAATTGAGACTAAGGGACTCTTGCTGCCACCAAAACATTGTTTTTGCTTTCCAATGCAATTTCTAGTGTGTGATTTTCAGTTGGAGAAGTTGATATCAGTTGTATTTACATGCTTATATTTTTCCTTGTTCAGATTTCATAGCTTTCTTTCATAACTTCCTGTCCATAAAGTTCTTTTCAACACTCTTCTGGTTTTTAGGTCATAATTAGGTTAAAATAGGTAAAACTCTTTTTTTTAGTCCTCCATGAATCAGTTTTTAGAAGTAGGTGTGCAGCTCACTTGAATACCATCCCAGCTTATCATCCTTTCATCACCCAACCTACTCTAGTCCATTTCTCAAGGTTTTGTCCACTCATTCGCCACACTTTCCCAAACATCCCTCATTTCTACGTTTTTGTGCAAAATCGCTTTCTTATCCTTTGAACCAATCCAACCATCTATTTCATGTTTGATCTTCATTAACAGAGTCTTAGACCCTCTAAGACCCTCATCCAACCTTCATTTCCTTTGTCCCACCATTTTCCCACCTCCAAACATTCAAAACTCACTTTTGGCCTCTTCTTGTAGATCCCCTGCAGACTTCCTGTAGAAGTTCATGCGAGCGATTTTTCGAAGTCTGATCGCAATGGTATTCTCCAAAAGGGTGCTAGGGACTCCTTAGGTCCTCTCCACACCTTCCTCATCATCTACAATAGCCAACTACATCTCCCTTCACCATCAAACCTCTGCATAGTCATAAATAGTTAAAACACAAACATAATAATTCTGCATAAAATTGCTCAAAAAGTACAAAAATATGGTTCTTCCACATTTTCCTTCAGAAGTAGCTTGAGTACATGTATTTTACCTTGACAGTAATCCATGGCATCTGTTTCAGTAGTTTCAACTCTTTTTCTGGCAAAAGTAGGGTTAGTGAGTAAAACTAGGGTTTGCTAGGGTTTGCACTTCCTTTTAGTTTCATCTTCTTTCTGCAAGTAGAATCACCTAATTTGAGTTAGCTTTCTTCCATCATAGATAAAAGCTTCTTCTAAAAACTCATAGAAGTTGGCTTAAGCTCCTAGAAAACTTGTGCTAGTTGATCAAGTGACAGCCTACAGTAAGAGCTAGTAATTGTGCACACAGCATCGTCGCTTCCAAGTTTGTTACGAACTATTAGGTTGATAAAAGTAAAGAAGGGAGCCCTCGGAGTTGTAGCATTATCATTGCAATACTGGAGCTCACCACTTATTTTTGGTGCTGTTGTCGGGGAAGCGTCAGAGTATTTATGATTACTGTTTTTCTTCTATTTTCTACTGCAACATTCCGCTAAGTAGTTTATTTCAGCAAGAGTAAAGTAATTGTCTCATTTCTATTCTGCAATTTCATTTCTACAAAAGTAGATTAGAAATTTCCTATTTTCATTTCAATTATGCAATTACATTTCAGCAAGCATAGATTAGACATTTCCTGCTTTTATTTCAATTCTGCAATTTCATTTCAGCAAGCATAGATTAGACATTTCCTACTTTCATTTCAATTCTGCAATTTCATTTCAACAAGCGTATATTAGACATTTCCTGCTTTCATTTCAGTTCTGCAATTTTATTTTAGAAAGCGTAGATTAGACATTTCCTGCTTTCATTTCAGTTCTGCAATTTCATTTCAGCAAAAGTAGATTAGACATCTCCTGCTTTCATTTAAATTCTGCAATTTTCATTTCAGTAAGGATTTTTAATTAGCTGCAATTTGCTATTCAATCCATTTTAGTTTTTGCAGGTACATGTAGAAAAAGAAACACAAAAATTAAAAAAAGGGAGTTCCTTTCATGCCTCGTAGTAGTAGAGATAATTTAGAAAAATGTTTGCCCAACACCCCCACTACTTCACATAGCCAACCTTCTCTCTTCTTTGGTGGCTACAATCTAGAAACACCCTTAGGTAACATCTCGACATATTTGAAGAACCTATAGGGGAAGAAGAAGAAGAAAACATTCCTCTAGAGCCCATGGCTAAATATATAAATGTTGGGAGCAGTACCTTTTCATCCAACTCATCCCTTAGAGGTGAATGTGAAAATACGTTGGAATATTTCAAGAGTGAGATGAGGTAGATGCTTGCCATGCAAATGGATACTTTGCGGATCCAAAGGAAGCAAAAGGAAGTCGAGAGGGCTTTGGCGATCTTTTGTCTTAGGTGCACTAGAAAGCATCCTAGGAATGAATGTCCATTGCACTCCATAGAAATGTGTTTTGTCTATGAAGAAGACCATCCTACGAATCAATGCCCTTCCTTGCCCAGAATTAAAGATGCATATTAGAGGGCCAAAGGTACCACTAACCCACTCTATTTCATAAACCAAAGGAGGCCACATGGACCCAAACCATACCAGCAGGGGTTGCAAGGGACATCTCAAGCATACTGCAACCCCAGCCAAGTCACATTCATACCTTCTTGGGGCACCCTTGCTCATCCTTCCTGGTCCACACCCCCTCCTTACTCATATCCTCCTCAATATCATGCTCAACTAGATATTCATCCATTTCACCCCTATACTCAGACACAACCTCAGTGGAATGCACCTCATCAGGGGTGGATGCCATAGTACAACTCTCCTCCCGCTCCTTTTCCTCCACCACCTGCTCAACTGCAACCATTACCTCCTGCTCCACCAAGGCAACCCCAAATACCTGTCCAACCGAACCCGAACTCGAATAAAAGATAGGCCCAACAAGTATATAATGGGGGACCACCATTTCCAAACTTGCATATTGTAGTAGCTCAACCCAATTGCAAATCTAAGGTACAACACTTCCAAACAAATCCTCTTGAGCTCAATGATATTCACCATAGCTAAGGAAGAGTATTGCAAAAAAGATATTATATTGATATCATTGAAGGATCACATCCAGCAGAAGAAGATGCAAAAGAGAAGGTCAAAGAACCATTGGCTGCACTTGATAAAGAGAAGACAAAATAATCAGAGATCAAGAGAGCTCCCTCATGGTTACCATCAAATCCTCCATGTATTCAAGAGAACAATTAGCAAAAAGAGGAAGATATGAAGGTCATGGTAGAAGAAGACATGAAGAATGATCCAGATCAGCAAAAAGGCCAAGGACATCACAGCTATATTGAGATATGGTTCCATATGGTCACTAAAGTGCAACATCACTCTCTTCCTCAACTATGCTTGATCCCTTCAAAGTCAAATCATTTGGTCTTTGAAATCTAGATACCTGTCAAAGCATGCATTTCAAGCCTCCACATCATTTTGTCTCTCATCTTGATGTGCACATGGCTCCATTGGAAGTATTCTTATACTTGAAAATGATTTTGTTTTTCAAGTAGGGTAGGGTAGAGAAAAAAAAGAGAAAAAAGAGAAAAAATGAAAAATAAGAGAAAAATAAAAATATAAGGTGAAAACCTCCTTGGAGGCACCTCAGATTGGCTCATTGATTGAAAACCTCCATGAGGCAGTCAATGGGTTGGAAAGAAGAGAAAAGAAAAAAGAATAAGATATCTGGGTGAAAACCTCCCTTGGAGGCGCCTAGGGCAGGAAATTAGGGTGAAAACCTCCTTAAGGCTCCCTAGTTGTTTCCAATGAAAAAAGAGAAAAAGAAAAAGAAAATTGAATTTCCAGTTGTATTGCAGAATTGTAGGAGAACTTTAGGAAGTAGCAGCAGGTGCCAAGAAAGCTCTGAAATCAATAACAACACATATCCTACCTTCCCTCACCCTTCTCCATCATTCTCGACATTCTTTCCACCTCATTGTGCTTCTTTTCTAAAAACTATGTTTTCTACAGGAGGCTTCTATAGAAATTACAGAGAGCTAGAAATGGATTTTAAAAGCCGTTTGGGAGCTATGGACAAAACAAGTCACTGTCCTGCAAAAATATAGCATCAGCAGCATGAGGGTGCAAATATGAAGGTTGGAGAAAACTCTTGAAGATCAAATCCAGCCAGAAAGGAATATGCATGAAGCACAACCACATATCGGCAACCAGACAAGCATGTATCCACAAAAACAAAGGGATGCAACAGAAGGAAAGGCAACAACACCTCACAGAAAATGCATTCGACTTCTAGGTAGGTTACTAAACCCATTCCTCTATTACATGAATGTAATTTAAAAACTGCATGGACAGTGAGATGGTTGTTATTAAACGAGATCGATGGCCGGCTAACTAGCCACCCTCGTTCAGTTCAGACAAAACTTAGTCTAGTTCTATAGTGCTCAGCCAGAAATCATACAACACACGTGTCTAGTCAACTAACGGGAAATCTTAAAAAACAGGTAGTGGCAGATGCTTTGAACTCTAGCGCAGATAATGGGAAGTGATTACAGGAAGAAAGCGTAAAGTCTCATGATGGCACTGTAGTAGGGACCAATAGTCCAAAGAATGCCAATGCACATTTTTGCCAGCTCACCATCAACGGAAATATTTCACAAAAAACATAAGTACTCTGCCTCGAACTCATTCACCACCTTTGTTTTCATTTTATCATCATCCCTATGACTACAACAAGCTCTATACCACCTCCATAGCCTTGAAACCATTGTTCTCTATCGTTTTCTTCTATTGTCATTCTAAAGGAGTAGTAATAGGTTCTACCGGAGCACTTACAACCAATTCTATAGGAGGGGCAGTGAGCTATTTTTTTAGAAGAAAACAAGGGTTTTTGCAAAATTGTTGGCTTCAGGAGGTAGGTTTCATGCATACCCACCTTGATTATCAATTTCCTCCCGAGGAATGATATCATTTTAAGGAAGGATTAAACCTGGAAAAGAAGAGTAATTGCATTCAAAATTTCTGCCTATTTCTTAAAAAAGAAGAGAAAAAAAAATAGTTTTATCTGTTGCATGTTTCTTCAAAAGAAGTTTTTCAATTTTAGGGAAGAATTAAGCCCAAAGAAGGGAGAAATTACGTTAAAAAGGGTCTGCGTGTTTCTTAAAAAAAAACAACAAAAACAAACAAACAAACAAAAAAAACACAGTTTTCCCCTGTTTTCTTGTTTTCTTCAAAATTCTTGTCTCCATCCCTACATTTGGTGTTCAAAAGGGGTATAAGCACAATGACAGAAGGATTCATAGACTCCAGCATTAAGTTTAAGGTAGGGAGTCCAGATCAGTTGGCTCACCGTGGGTTAATTCAAATTTTAGTGGAAGAAGCCCCCCATACATTCACACTCCCTATAGCATGGGAAGTATTCAGAAACATGACAACAGAAGGTGAAATAAAAGCCCTCACCTACGATATAAGTCCTTCTGATAGTGAAGAAGAAGAGTAGAAAGGGGGAGAAGATGAAGCAACTAAGGACTCATCAGGACAAGAAAAGGAGAAGGAAGAAACTAAAATAGAAGAGGAGAAGGATGAAGAGATAGAACAGGAAGAAATAGATCAAACAGAGAAAGAAAAAGAGAAAGAAGGAGGAGAAAAAGAGGAAGTAGAGGTGAAACAAAGAAAAGGGTCCCCTGATACTTTGGAAAGAGAGGCAGCGGCTGGCCTCACTGCCCTGAGCACACCAATTAAGCCAGAAGAAAAGAGAAGAAGGCAGGCCTCCATGTATTTCAAGGCCAAGAAAAGCACAAGAATTCAAACAAGCAGAAAAGGAGGACCAGTGGAAGGACATGGACAAGAGGGCACAATTTTATGGCACACATGAGCAGATCACATCAGAAGCTTGAGATGATAGGGAGGCCACCAGGGCCATCAAATATGAGGAGACAGACTAGTTGCTGAGAGGATGAGCAACACATTCAGTAGGGGGGTGATGATGAGCCACAAAAATGGGTAATTATATGGGCTCATTTTGCCTCTTAATTCGACTTAATCCACCAATATCATTATTTTATTGCATGTTTTTAATTATATTTATTCTAATAGAGTGAATTGGGTTATTCATTATGCCAAAAAGTCTAATGTGTTCTTCATGTAGATTTTTGGTCAATTTTGAGACAAAATCAAAGGTTTAATGAGCATTTGGCAGCCAAATTCGAGGAAGAACAAGGGAGAGGATTTGTAGGAGGGTGTCCCCTTCATTTATGAACCCTTACCTCAAATTTTCCATCAAAAACTCAGAGCACAAAGCCAAGGGGCAGCCAAGCAAGTCAAGTAGGACTATTGTTATCTTCAGTTCGAGGAAGCTGAGTTCCTTGATTTTAGGAGGACTATTGGAGGTCCTCATTTGTATAAATAAGAAGACTTAGGGCTTCAGTTTTGTTAGTTAAATTTTAGCCATTTGATAGCCTATTTCCCCACTTTAGTGCAACACTTGTATTCAACTCATTTTCAAGCTCCTTTTGCGGACAATTTTGTGATGTAATTATTATTTTTTGATCAATGAAAATGAATCCAGTCTTGAACCAGCTCTGATATTTCTTAGGGGACTATAGCTCTTGGGGTTGGGCCCAACCCAAGTTCCCAACACCTCTTTTGTGTATTTATATGTTCTTTTCTTGCATTCATGAAATAATTTATGTTGTTTAGGTTAAATCTTACTTTATTACTTAGGTTGTTTTTTATTATCAGAATAGTTGTTGTTGCTTCAGGTCGATTAGTTAGTTTGCTGCAATAACAGAAAAAGATCCATAAAATTTCTACCGAGCAGACCTTCATCTCCTTTCTTCCTCCTTGGGACAATGAATTGAGACCAAGGCAGTCTTGCTACCACCAAAACATTGTTTTTGCTTTCCAATGCAATTGCTAGTGTGTGATTTTGAGTTGGAGAAGTTGATATCAGTTGTATTTACATGCTTATATTTTTCCTTGTTCACTTTTAATAGCTTTCTTGCATAAATTCTTGTCCATAAAGTTTTGTTCAGCACTTTTCTGGTTTCTAGGTCAGAATTAGGTTAAAATAGGTAAAACTCTATTTTTTTAGTCCTCCATGAATCAGTTTTTAGAAGAAGGTGTGAAACTCACTTGAATACCATCCCAGCTTATCATCCTTTCATCACCCAACCTGCTTCAGTCCATTTCTCAAGGTTTTCTCCATGCATTCGCCACACTTTCCAAAACAACACTCATTTCTATGTTTTTGTGCAAAATCGCTTTCTTATCCTTTGAACCAATCCAACCATCTCCGTCATGTTGGATCTTCATTGGCAGAGTCCTAGACCCTCTAACACCCTCATCCAACCTTCATTTCCTTTTCCCCACCATTTTCCCACCTCCAAACCTTCAAAAATCACTTTCGGCCTCTTCCTGTAGAACTTCCTGTAGATCCCCTGCAAAGTTTCTGTAGAAGTTCATGTGAGCGATATTTCGATGTCTGATCACAATGAAATTCTCCATAATGGTGCTAGGGACTCCTTAGATCCTCTCCACACCTTCCTCATCATCTGCAACAACCAACTCTATCTCCCTTCACCATCAAGCCTCTACACAGTCACAAATAGTTAAAACACAAACATAATAATTCTGCATAAAATTGCTCAAAAAGTACAAAAAGATGGTTCTTCCACATTTTCCTTCAGAAGTAGCTTCATTACATGTATTTTACCTTGACAGTAGTCCATGGCATCTATTTTACTAGTTTCAACTCTTTTCCTGGAAAAATTAGGGTTAGTGGATAAAACTAGGGTTTGCTAGGGTTTGCATTTCCTTTTATTTTTCATCTTCTTTTTGCAAGTAGAATAGCCTCCTTTGAGTTAGCTTTCTTCCATCAAAGCTAAAAGCTTCTTTTGATAACTCATATAAGTTGGCTTAAGCTCCTAGCAAACTTGTGCCAACTGATCAAGTGATAGCCTGCAATAAGAGCTAGTACCTGTGCATACAACACCGCCACTTCCAACTTTTTTATGAACTACCAAGTTGATAAAAGTAATGAAGGGAGCCCTAGGAGTTGCAAAATTATTGTTGCAATACTAGAGCCCATAGGGGTGCCTCTGCATTGTTAGGTCAAACACTCCATCGACCAGACCCCATATGCACCACTGCCCCAATGGACCAATCTATCGGTTCTCTATTCTAGAGACCGACGAAATCAAGAGGGAGATTCAAGAGCTGCTATAGAAAGGTCACATCTGGCCGAGTTCATCGCCTTGTGGGAGCTTGATCGTGTTGGTATAGAAGAAGGATGGGACTTGGAGACTTTGTATTGACTATCGGGCGTTGAACAAGATCAGTATCCATAATAGGTACCCGATTCCATGGATTGATGACCTTCTTGACCAACTAAAGGGGGAAAAATATTTCAGGAAGATCGACTTGAAATCAAGATATCACCAGGTACCAATAGAACCCTCCAATGTGTGGAAGACTTCCTTCAAAGCCAAGGAGGGTCTTTTTGAATGGTTGGTTATGCCTTTCCGGTTGACGAATGCTCCTGCAACCTTCATGAGGTTGATGGATGAAATCTTGCACCTATTCATGAACTCATTTGTAGTGGTATACTTGGATGACATCTTGGTCTTCAAATAGAGTTGGGAAGAGCACCTCCACCACATTCGATAGGTTCTCCAAACACTGCGGAAACACAAGCTATGTGATAATTTGGAGAAATTCACTTTTGGCATGAGCCAGGTTTAGTATTTGGGAGACATTATTAATGAACAGGGGGTGCATGTGGATCTAGCCAAGATCCAAGTCATTCGGGATTGGCCAACTCCAACCACTTTAATAGAGCTCCACATCTTTCTGGGTCTTGCCAATTTCGACCACAGGTTCGTGTTGGGATTCTCTCATATCACTTGGCCCTTGAGTCAAGTCACCAAGGAAGGAGTGAAATAAAATTTATTTTGGTTTGAATCTCAACAGAAGGCATTCACAAATTTGAAACATTGCCTCTGCTCTTCACTAGTGCTCACATTAGTAGACTTGCAACAACCATTTGAGATCGAGATAGATGCCTCTGACTATGCTATTGGGGCAGTCCTTACTCAATAGGGGCATCCAGTTGCATATCACATTAAGACACTTGCATACATAGTCTGGAAGTATCCCACTTATGACAAGGAGATGTATTCCATTGTGTAGGCTTGCTGACAATGGAAGCATTAAATTTTGGGGAAGGAAATGGTCATCCACACAGACCACTGACCCCTACAGATCATATAGATGCAAGGGAAGTTGCATAATGATCGCCATCGAAAGTGGTCCACATACCTGAAACAGTTCCATTTGAATATCAAGTATAAGAAGGGAAGCACCAATAATGTTGCAGATTTCCTCAGCCGACCTCTGATCATGGTGTTAACCACCATGCTAAACTCTTGTGGGAACAAGACTTTTGATTGGCCACTTCTCTACAAAAGCGACCCAAAATTTGGTGACACATACCAAACGCTCTTGGAGGGTCAGCAAGTTCCAGAATTTCACCTCCAGGATGCCCTATTATGCCACCTGGGACACCTTTGTGTTCCTCCAAGCAAGTGTGCCAAGATCATTTGGGAAGCACACTACAATCGGGTTGCTGGAAATTTCGGGGTCGAAAAAATGGTGGTAGTACTGCAGAAGTGTTTCGATTGGGCGAATATTTGACAGGGTGCTAGGAAGTGCATCAGATACTGCACTGCCTGTGCCATTGCCAAACCGACCATCAAGAAGAAAGGATTCTACACTTCGCTACCTACCCCTAGTCAACCTTGGGAATCCATCTCCATGGATTACATGTCAAGCCTTCCTTCTACTAAGCATGGCAATGAATTTTTTTGTGTGGCCATCAATATATTCTTGAAGATGGTAATTATGGTGTCCTGCAAGACGAATATCACAAAGAAACCCACTGCTAAACTCTTCTTTGAACGAGTGTGGGTACACTTTTGGATCCCATAGTCTATCATCTTAAATCGGGATAGTAGGTTCCTCATTACATTTTGGTAAAATCTCTAGTTGATGCTGGAAACCAATCTGACTAAGTCCACAACTTTCCATCCCCAAACTGATGGCCAGAGAAAGGTCGTCAACAGGATGATGGTACAGATTATGCACATGTTCAACTCAAAGCATCCATGCATATGGGATGAGAGCCTCCCCTATGTCTAGCACAACTATAACCAGGCTCTCCACAGCTCAACTGGAAACAACCCTTTTCAGCTGGGCTTGGGATTCTAGCCACTATGTCCCATTGATGTGACCATGTCATTTGTAGCTATTCCAACAAATTCAACTCATGTCTAGTCTGAAACCGATAAGGAAAACAACTTCGTTGAGCACATCCAACATATCTACCAATAGTTCCATGACATTCTGGAGAAATCAAACGCCAATTATAATAAGCGACATGATCAAAATTGGGTGCCACACAAGTTTCAGGTGGGTGACAAAGTATGGTTGCATTTGCAAAAAGAACGCCTTACCAGAGCCTATCGAAAACTTAGACCAATCTGATATTATCCTTAAACCATTACAAAGGTTTTGGGAGTCAATGCATTTGAGCTAAGCGTTCCCCCATTCCTTGGTCTGCACCCAGTGTTCAATGTGGACCACCTTCGACCATACATCCCACCATTGCTACATACATCAGACATTACAGAACAAGTCACACCTATAATGTTAAATCTAGATTACATGAAAAAAGCCACAACTGATTGGATCATGGACACACACATCAAGAACACCTAACAACAAAGGATCAAACTATATCAAGTTGTCAAAGCAGGCCAACTCCTTCACTAGGGCAAGTGGCTCACCAGGGACCAAGTTTAGCAGAAGTTTCCTCGTCTCATGGAGGAACTCAACGCAATGGGGACCATTGCTTCCTAAGGGGGGAGGAACGATCCATGTGGATATTGGTGGCCACACACCTATTCCACTTGGACCCCCACCATTATTTATTTTATTTTTTTAGTTTCCTTATTTGTAGCACAATGTACTATTTTTTGTAGTTTTTCGGGTCTTGAACTTCTAGAGCCGTTTTGAGGCCCTAAACTAAGTTTTCTAGGAAATCTAGGAGCAACATGGGTTTTGGACTGATTTTTCCCACTCAAAAGTTGTATTCCTCAGATAGATCTTTCCAACGAGGTATTGTGTGCGTCAAACAGAGATCGTATGCCAAAGTTACGACCCCGGGAAGTAGATGTACCAATTTACCCTAACGAGGCCCATAGTTTGGCACTTCATCTCCTAGGGTTATATTTTTGGATGTTTAGGGTTTCCATTGTTTCTCAATAATAAATAGGCCTTGGAGCTTCATTGTAACATAGTTCGTAGGCATGTATCCTCCACATCTCTTCTCAGAGATAAGCTACCATCGCTTGAGCTAGTCTTATTTCCATTCTAGTTGTATTTTACTATTTGATATTAATGAAATGAAGTGTTATTTCTACTACATCTTTGTATTTATTGTTATATCTGTAATTTGTTACGTTCCTATTTAAATCTGAATCAATGGGTTGAAGTAAAATTTGTTGAGGTTGCAGTAATGGCACCCAATGTAGAGAAAAATTGACTAATATCATGCCATGACCAAATTTTTTCAAATTCCCCTCCTTTTCTTTAGTAATTCCTTCAAATTGGCCAAGGCACCTTTGCTCCAATTGAATATTGTCAGCTCTAGACATTCTATCCCATGCTGCATGTAATATTTGCTTACTACATGTAGTGTTGAGCTACCTACGATATTAAAATAATGAAAAAGATCATTCTCAAAGGTAACTGGGTCACATCCTTTATTCTAATCTTCACATCCCTTGTAGGAAGGGCTTGAGGTATGCACTATGTATTGATATAGTCTTTCACCATCTCACCACCACTTCTTCCACCTAAAAGAGAGATGGGGGCACCTCGCTTTGAAAATCCTCTTAGGAAGTAAATTTCCTCTACATATATCTCAAGTATATTCTCCCCAAACTTGAACTCATGTGCTTGAATATCCCATGAACGGACAAGGTACTTCAACAACTCTATCTGTTGCCTCATACTAGGAAGCCAGAAGAATTCCAATAACTCGTATTTTTTGAGTGTCTGGATGGTAGTAGGGTCATTTTCTACATTGAAGTTATGTTCATCGTGTTCTCCTTCTCTCCAAATGAATGCCATTTTTTTCTAATGGGCACCTAAAATATCAACAAGGAATCCATTAGGCTCTTTTCCATGCAAAAAGCTTGACCAAATTTTGAGGTGAAACTGAAAGTAACTTAGAGAAATGCACCCAGCACACCCCAACAATGTTTACCAAAGTGTTTCACCTCTGCCTGCAATGTTCCTCTGCTTAGGTACGACGCAATTTTTGATACAGGGGGGTGCGTTGGTCCCAGGGAATTTTTATGAACCCTAGTGGCCTCAAAACCTTAAAATTTTGCATGAAAACACAAACATGAACCATGGAAATATAGAGAAAAGTTTCAGTTCCTACTTGGAAGTGACAATACTTGAAATGGTTCACTTGATTGGCCACAATAAACTGCAGAAGATTGAGGTCAAAAGGGCTCCAAATACTCATTGTTGAAGGTAAAATGTGAAATGGTAAAAATGAAAAGTCATTTTGAATATTTATGGTCATTTTCTGATTATTTTATTCATTTTTAGTATTTTGACCTAGATATGCTTCATTTTTACTATGAATCAGGTATGCTTAGTCCTTCTTGTGGTGTTTTGAGCAGGTCTAAGTTGTTAGCAAGTTATCATTATGTTTTGAATAGGTTACTTTTACCATAGAATACACTTTTATCTCTTTTTCGGGCTCTTTAAGCATACTAAAAAGGAACCCCCTTGGAGTCCTATTTCAACTCTTTTCAAACTCCCAAAATGTGAAAAGATTTTCGAGCACCTTTTTTTCCAAACTCATAAAAGTAAATGAAAATACATCTACTCAATACAAGTTTAACCCTTTTCGGAACTGAGATAGACTAGATATGAAAAAGGAATATCTTAGTCGAACATGGTTAATATGTTTTATTGGGTATTATTTTCTACCTTTTCGGACCTAAGGGAGTACCTACGAAAAGGGGAATTTCGAGTTTATTTTTCTCCTCTTTCTCAAACTCTCTAAACATGAAAAAGATGTTGAGTTTTACCTTCACTAGACTCATTAAAACATCAAACAGTGATGGGCTTGTTGAACATGAAAAGGTCGAACCACTCATTCTCAGGGTTAGTTAAATATGCTCAATGGGATCCATATGAAGGATGAACTTATAGATCAGGCATATGTTATCCTCCTCAATGTTGTTAAAAAATAAATAGGTACTAACCGGTATGGTTGAGGAAATTGGGAAAACAAGGTATTTCATTTTCTAATGGCAGGATGTCACTATTGAACATGAAACTCTTCCACTTCATCTCCATGGATGTTGGGTTGGGTAATATTCTTGTCTTTTAGTTATGATACTATTTTTAGAGCCTCGTTTTCAGTTTTGGATCAATGCTACCAGCTCCATTCAGTGTCATCGGTGTCTTCAAGAGAAGTCATTGAGTCGATATTTGTTACAATACTCTTAAGCCTTCATTTCATATATTCCTTTCCTTATCCAGTTCCATATAAGCATCATTATAATCATTCTTTCTTAATCATGATGCCCATTTCATGTCGTTTATGGGGGATACATCAAGGCCCTCCCGTGATGGGTAGTTTTGTGCTGACATCAGCACGTCATCTAGGAAGTTGACTTAGAAACGCCCCTTGGTACCTTGGTTCTTGCATACATCAATGGCAGGTTTCATCACTCTCGGTGACATGTTTACGTCAATAGCCTTTGATGGAAATATCCTATGTGGTGTTCGACATCAAATCATTCATTCACACCATATGGATTGTACTATAGTACATTGATATCCATTAACATCATCGATAGTTTATCGCGTGTTTGTTAATGAATTACATCATTGGCCGGTAATAAGATGGTGTCTACCATGTTCGACTCCAACTAATTGATTCACATGGTTAGACTCCCACATTGTTTGGTCGTGTGAACGAGATAGAATATGCAGGATCTAGTTTCATCCATCTAGGTTGTGATTTCAGGAGATATACAAAGAGCACAATGTATGATGGTCGTGATCATATAGACATTCATCTAGTCATGGGTCCACCAGTTGCTTCTTTGGACACGTATTTTTATCATTGTACATGTTGTGTTAGCTTATGAGTTATTTATACAAATATCACAATGTATGATGGTCATGATCATATAGACATTCATCTAGTCATGGGTGCACCAGTTGCCCCTCTGGACGCGTATTTTTATCATTGTACATGTTGTTTTAGCTTATGAGTTAAGTATGGGTATGCCTCTCTCAGGAAAAAGATATGTCATGTTGTAAATGTATTATAACAGATGAAGCTCATCGATTTTCCTTGATCCCAACTTTTCACAAGGTAAAGCGCTTTAGTCATCAGTCCTCATCTTTGACTTTGCGCTTTATGGGGAATTATATTATAGGCCATTTTTTCATGTCTGATCAGTGAGGCTCCTAATGGGATCAATCAAGATCCTATTCCCCCTTGTCACCATCTTGCACAAATCCCTAAGAATGTACCTTTCATTTTCTCGAATTTCATCCCTAAAATGCATCATCTGAGCCAATTTGAGGACTAATTCTCCCTGTAAGTGTACTGGGGTACGTTCACCTATAGGTTTCTCCACTGTGGCCTACATTGGTCACCAGTAGGTTTCTCCACTTTGCACCTATGTTGTTTCTAGAGATCTAGGATAATGATCAGGATTTTGAAAGCTTCCCTTTCTAGGAGTTTCCAGAAGTTGTTTGAACTACCTACCTTGGATAAAACATTCTATCCTTCCCTACTTTGGAGTTTTCACCACTTATCCTTTGATCGAATCCCTCCATAAAATGTGGATCTCTTAACCTATATTGGTAATTGGATAAGAACTCCTAACTTACCCTAGTTCTCTATATATTCCCAACCTTCTATGTGGTTGGGGGTAGGCTTTTGGAGAGTAGTTTCTTCCCTTATGTTTCTATAGTGAGCAGTCATAATCTGATGCATTTAGGGTGATTGGAGGTGCATATTGTGACAAAGAAGGGACAAGTCAACAACTTGGAGGAGTTATTCTACAATATCAACTGTTACTTATGGTTATAATCTCCTTCCATTTATGGTAATTCAAAGAATTCATTGTTTTCCTATATGTGATGTTGTTAATTGACATATTTCAATACCATGTTGATCTATTGAATGAAGTAGTTAGATGATACTACATAGATCTCATAGTATCTTGGCTTGTGTTATCTGATAGTGCATGTTGTAATTTTGGTAGTTGGAGCTCGAATTAGATTTTCCAAGCTAAAGAAGGAGTGAAGTGTGTGAAGGATTCCAGGTAGGGCTCACTCCATCATCTATTTACTTTAATGAAAAGCATTGTGTTCCTTGTCTCTCTATTTTTCTAGGTTAGCCACCAACCTAAGGGAGATAATTTTGTCCCCATTAATAAATCTAGTATAATTGTCCTCATTTTGGTTCTACCTTATAGGCCACCTGTTACCTTATTTTAATTTTTTTTGGAAATTTCATAGCTCGATCCAAAATTCAAGGTTGATACGAATATTCTCCCTCTTGATAGATTTCTATTGATTATCTATTTTCCAAATCTGACTCTTAAGCTAGGAGTTTTGGCCCCTAAAAAAAATTGTCTATTTACTCCAATTTCCTTGCTCTACCACAAAAATGTATTTCCACATTACTGAGTAATTATGCATTTAAATTTTCAATTCTAGTTCCATGATTGGGTTCTACAGTCTCTTAACTTTCTATTGACTTATTCTGAACCCCAATCTGAGCTCTGGTTGCTGGGTTACGCACGTCTGAAGTGACTATATGCCTTATTTTTTATTCATACCGTTTCAATCACAACTCCACCACATTAACTTTGTTTCGCAATTGTAGTACATTGTTGAAAATATCTCTTTTTGTTCTTTTATCTGAGTTGTAATTTTCATGGCTTTATTCTACTTGAGAACATCATTTACACCCTCAAAGTTTTCGTGTAAGAGGATGAACTGTAAATTAGAAAAAAAAAATATTACCAAAATTTTGGCCTATTTTTTCCCTGAACCAATCAGATTTTCCTTTAACTATATTATGTAATATTTTTATACATATTGAGACCTTTATGTGCCTCATGGTTTCTCATAAAATAAATAACTTCCTGTACCTTTAGATTTTTGCAGTTCTCATTGGCCTCGAACTACCATGTGTCACCACCATCAACACTTGTCATGCATGTAACATTCCACATTTTTTATTTTCAATTCTCATTTTCCTTGAATTGACCATGCATAACCTCCTTTTACACTTGGAATGCATGTGTCCTTCCATTTCAAAATAATCAAGGACCTTTGTCTATTTTTGGCATAATTCCCAAAATCCAACCCGAGTCCTTTCATTGGTGATGTCATCATGGTATCATGTTGACATGGAATTCCACATCAATTTACTAAGTGAGTTCCGAAGTTAGAGTCACCTATTCCCCTATACCTATGTGTTCCTTCCATGGTTGCTTACCTATCCTATTGTGTGCCACATGATCTTGGGAAATCAGCCTCACCAAAACCACTAGTAATTGAAACCCCCTGGTGGTAGCTTCCAATTTGTGGAAGTAAGGCCCCACAATTGAGCCCCACTAATGTTTAGGGATGGGTGGTTTGGGTGTAAATCCCAGCTACGCACCCCCTCCCACCAAACACTGACTATAAGGAGGTCCTTATAGTCAATCTTGATTGTTGATTTGTGGTGGTGACCATTGATCTAGAATGATTAGTAGGGGCACAACTTTTCACACACCCCCGCCCCCTGCCATCAGTACATTAAAATTTGACACAAATGGGGGCTATGAAGTTGATCTTAGTTATCATATCACGTGATATTGTAAATCAACAAGTATCTACCCATCTAACTTACATTTTGATCCCCCTTTTATCAATTTTGCATAAAATTTTAAAAACAAATGGTCGGAAATTTGGGAATTTTCGCAAATTTCCCAAATTCTCCATCGTCAACAATTTTGTAATATCATCACCTTGGCCAATTTTTAGCCTGATGTCATCTAAGAAAGGGTTTAAATTGAAAATTTTTAACCCTTGATCTAAATTTCGTCAATTACATTTGGAATTTTAATAAACACTTGGAAGACATCCTCTTACTAGAATTTTTCAAACACTTCACATGCAACCTTTATACACCATATTTGCAGTCGCTGCATACAAGCTTTGTGTTGCATCCTAGATCTAATACCACATATAATGTCCCTTAACCAACTGTCACCTATTCTAGACGCCCTAGGGTCTAATATTCTCTCTCATATCTCTTGTAACTTGTAATCTAAAAATATTCCCCTTTTTGAGGAAATTCCCCACCTAACGATATGTACATATAAGTGAATACTTGAATGCACTACTTATGTAGATGAATATTCTACATGATTATCATATAAATATAATTCACAAAAACATATAGAAAATTGTAGCGATAATAAACATATATGACATATAATTATCTTCTAGTTGTGCTCAACTAGCTACAAACTTTAATGTCCCTGCTAGCTATAGACCACACTATTAATTTTCTTTCTACAATAGGCCAACCTTGAGTTAGGGATTTGACACAATAGGGAATCATCTTGCCTAAATCTTGGTACATGCTTAGTACTATCAACTAGGCAAGGTACCAAACTTGGTATCCTCTAACCAACAAGCTCACATCCTCATCAACCCCTATCCCAACTAGATATTTATTTTCTAGAATCCAATGGCTTCCTACAGTTCCAATTCCCTCACAAGTCTTCTAGGTACTAGTGAGCACCAGTATTGCAGCAATAATGTTACAACTCCTGGGCTGCCTACTTTACTCTTATCAACCCAATAGTTCGTAACAAACTTGGAAGTGATGGTGCTATATGCACAAGTACTAGTTCTTACTACAGGCTGTCACTTGGTCAGTTGGCGCAAGATCACTAGGAGCTCAAGCCAACTTCTATGGATTGCAAAAGAATCTTTATATGTAATGAAAGAAAGGAAATCTTACTCTATAGAGGCTACTCTAATTGCAGAAAGGAAAAGGACTGAAATGTAAAGTAAACCTAGAAAACCCTACTTAGCCAACTAATCCTATTTTTGTAGAAAGCACTATGAAAACCATGAAATGAATGCCATTACCTACTCAAGGAAGTAAACAACATCTACTCAAGTTATTTCTAGAAGTAAATGAGCAAAAAACATCTTTTTGGATTTTTATATATTTTTATGTGAAATTGACATGCATGTATTTTATTGTGTGTGAAGGTGGAAGCTAATAGGTGGTGTTGAAGGGTGACTTTGGGGTTTGACGAGGTATAGGATGGTGTAGACGGGTCCTATGAGGTCTTGGGTGGCCTTCTAAAGGCTTTTCCCACACTCAGCTTTCAAAGGAAAGCCTACATTAAAATCTACAGGAGGACACAAGGGATCTACAGGAGGTGTACAAGAGGTCTACATGAGGATCCCGAGAGCTTTTTGAAGATTTTGAAGGTGTGAGAGTGGATGGAAAGGGTAGATGAAGGTTTGGGTTATGTGTTAGGGCACCTAGGGTTCACCAAGGATCACCAGGAGAGGGAAAGATGGTCGGGAGAGAGGAAGAAATCCCATGGAAAACATAGAAAACTAAGGAAGATTTGAGGTGACATTTGAGCAACCTATGGGGCATAGATTAGGGAGAGAATGTGATGGCTGATAGGATGACCTGCTATGAGGAGAGATCTGATGCAAAAGAACTACTAGTCAACCAATGAGATCAAGCAAGCAAGGAAATGAGTACATAAAAAAAACAAAATTTTGCATCAAGCTAGTCTAAATTATGAGCTATGGAAGTAAATGCTGCAAAATGCTACAAGGAGAGAAAGCATGGGGGAAGACTTATTGCAAAGACAAAAATGAGCATGTTGGAAGAGATCTAAAGCAAAGCATTAACCTTCTAACAAACTACAAACACTAGAAATGCTATCGAGAAGGAAAATCTGTGTTTTTGGGGTAGCAAGAGGGTCTTTGCCTCAATTCATAGTCCCAAAGGGAGGAAAAGAGGCCAAGGCACTATTGCTAGCCTTTTGAATCTTCTTTCTACCACTGCTTAACCAGATATAGAAAACACAAATGAAAGAAAACTACTAAACCATCAAAAACAACCTATTCTTAGACAAGAAATAAATTCATCTAATAGCAACTAATCCATAAACTGAAACAAAACATATAAATACAAACAAGAGGAGCTTGGCTACTTGGATTGGGCCCTAAACCAAAAGCTTCAACCCTCTTAGTTAACTCAGTGCTAGCTCGAAAACAATCTCATATTTATTATCAAAACTGTAATAGGATTACATGAAACTGTCCACAAAAGTAAGCTCGAAGTTAAGAAGAGTTATATAAGCAATATTGTAGCAAAAATTCAACAACAATTTGACCCTAGCGAGGCCCTAGGCCTCTCTACTTATAGAACTGAAGCTCTCAACAGATTCCTTAAAATCAGGGAGGCTTGGCTCCCAAAACTTGAGATAAACATAATTTATCCTCCACTTGCTCGACTACCTCCTAGTGCATTGAGTTGGCTGTTTGCGCTCCGAGCTGCATGAAGGGAAATTCGAAGTGGGGAGTAATAAATGAGGGGGATTCCCTCCTATAAATCCTCTCCTTTGTCCACTTCAAATTATTGCTGCCAATTGTTCATTGAGTCTTTCACTTTGTCTTCAAAATTCAACAAAAATATGCATTAAACACATATTAGACCTCATGGGATCATAACTAACTCAACTCACTCCATAAACATAAATATAATCAAAGAACATGCAATAAGCTAAGAGAATGGTTGATTTAACTATGTTAGGAGGCAAAATGAGACCATATAATTACCCATTTATGGGGCTCATCATCACCCCCTACTGAAGGTGTTGCTCATCCTCTAAGCAACTTAGTCCATCTCCTTATCTTTGATGGCTCTGGTGGCCTCTCTGGCATCCCAAGATTCTGATGTTGTCTTGTCTTCCCTGTCATAGAAGCCTGCTTTTTTGTCTATCTCTTCCCACTACCTCTACTCTTGTTCTTCGGTTCTCCCTTGTAGCATGCCTAACAGTAATGGTGGACTCAGTTTGAGGCCAATCCAATTGACATGCAGCCTCTGCATTGAGTGCTTGTACATTGGCACTCTCCTTACTTCCTCCTTCATCCTCATTGGGGAATGATATTCCCTGATCTTTAGACTATGTGGTAAGGTGTTCCATCTCCACATACATGCATGCACATAGTCATCCCCGAGTAATATTTCCATGTCCTCAAAATGTGCAATGGCCTGTGCTTGATCACTTATATATCTAGGGGCAATTTGAGGATTATTGGCAAGCAGCTGGTGTGTTCTGATGAGAGCCATGGGATCTGATGGCTCAGCTTTGATCATTAATGGCTCATTCTGCTCCCTTATCATCAACCTTTTTACTTCTATTTCCCTCAACTCTTCATGGTTCATCCAGGAAGCCATGCCCATTAGTTGTAGATCCCCTAGCCTAACATTGGGGTCCCACACATTCATGTCTATGAGGGCCATATTATGCAGGTAAAATTCTGCCATCTTTGCCTGATCTTTTGCTGTGCTTTGATCACACAGGTCCATAAACTGTTTGTAATCTTGAAAAGGCATTGTGCCTCTTTGTGCCAAAGTCATGATCTGAAATTGTAGCCATTGGTCCTTGAGGTATAATCTATAGGATTTTGCTGGTGTTCTACATTGCAGTGCCTTCATGGATAAGCTAGCCATACATGCCAGTTGGGTCTCTTTCTCTTGCAGTTGTCTTCTTAGAAATTCATTTTCTATTTCAAGGTGAGTTCTTTTGATTGCTTCTCTATGTCTGACAACACTTAATTCTCTATCCATTTCTCTAATTTGATTCTCTATATGGCCAATATCCTCAATTCCCTTGGATTTGGCTATTTGCGTCCACCTATGGGTCCTTATTCTCTCTTTCTCCAACTCAAATAATAGTGCGATTGCAATTTTTTGTGGAATGATTGTCCCCCCTTCATGAAGATTGTAGTAAGAGCCAAGACTAGGCTGGGGGTTAGGTTCTTGTGCCTCTGTTGCTTCCTCCTTCCCCTGTGGTTGTCCTTCTACCCTTTTTCAAGTTTTTCGGTCTCCTGTAGTCTTGAAAGGGTCTCCTATAGAACAGTCTATGCCTCTTGTAGAACTGTTTTGAGTCCTGTAGTTGTACTTTTTCCTTCCATGTGGGAGATATAGGAGTCCCCCTTTCATAGGTGATAGGTGCCTTGGAAGGTGATTCCTTTCCTTGGGCAGAGTGTGAATCTTCAATAACAATAGGCACCTTAGAAGAAGGTTGGGGTTTCCCTGTTTTGATCCTTGTGATTTTCCTAGCCCTGAAATACATTAAGGTCTACCTCTTCCTCTTTCATCTTGGTTTAATTGGGGTGCCGAGGGCAGTGAGAGCAATTGCTGCCTCTCTCTCTAGGGTCTCAGGAGACACTTCTGTCTTTTTTGCTCCTTTTTCTCCCCCTTGTGTCTTCTTCTCTGACTCTGTTTGTTTTATTTCTCCCTGCTCTATTTTGGTTTCTTCCTTCTTCCGTTCTTGTTCATCAGTTTCTTCTCCTTCTCCCCCTAGATGCTTTTCCTCCTCACTATCAGAAGGATTGATGTCATAGGTGAGGGCCTTTATGTCATCTTCTTTTGCCATGTTTTGGAAACTTTCCCATGCTATGGGGATCATGAATGTATGGAGGTCTTCTTCCACTAAAATTTTGATTAACCCATGGTGAGCCAGCTGATCTGGACTCCCTGCCATGAACTTAATGCTGGAGTCTATTAGGGACTACAAGATAAAATAGGGGATGTTGATTTTCTGTGGTGTTGGAGTGTCCATGCCATATCTTAGCTCATGGAGGATTCTAAAATGGTAGCCATAGACTATGCTATACCTCCCTTCATAGGAAACGTATTTGATGATTTGGTAACTAAACTCATCCCAAGGGTAGTGTTGAGCCTCAAATTTATACTTCTTTACACATCCTCCCAACCTCTTTTTCCTATTCATTTTCCTATTTTGCCACTCATTCCCTCCATAAATTTGCTCAAATCATTGTATTATAGGACTTTTTACATGGTTTTCTAATTATGTTAATGAGTGTGTTTGGTTTAGAATTTTGGTCCAAGGTGCTGCCTTTCTGCAGCTCATGCAGGGTTTACACAGGGTTTTCCGCAACTGATCCCGGTTTCTGCAGCCAACCCCGGATTCCGCAGCTGTTTTATTAAACGCTATGTTCCAGGTGTCCTCCGGGAAGAAGAGCCACATGGGCAAGTTCGTGGAACCAAGGACATGGTGTGTGTCCCTCCAGATCATCCAAACCAGTCATCCAAGCCCGTGGTCAACGAGGAGGCAACTTCGGTCAAACAGAGGTCATTAGCGGTGGCACGGCTCTGCGTGTTATGTTTTAGAGCGCGTGGTGAATAGGTGGCATCGTCCTCAGTTATGAAAGTAGTGGGAGACACAATCCAACAGCGGATTGAATTCCCACGATGACCGTTGCCTAGATCCGAGGACGTAGCAGGACTACGTGTTTCAATTCAGCTGTTCAATTACTTAAATTTCGTTAAGCTAGTTTACCTTCTGCAATTATAAATAGAGCATCTTTGAATGCTGGACAAGTTAGTTGTTAGTTGTTAGCTGTTGTTTTTATACCATTGAACTCCCACTGTATTTTCTTATTTGATGCGCAATACATGAGAAGACTGTTATTCCATTTACGCGTGTGATTGATCTTTGAACGGCTAGAGTAGGCAGAGGGCCCCTGTTTACTAAGGCCTGTACAGTATTTTAGTTTCTCGCATTTCGTTTTCTTATTTCATGTATATAATGCCTTTAATTGCTGTGTTTTAGATAGCTGTACATACACTTCCATTTCTGCTTGTTTACATTTATGCTCTTTTTCATGACTGATCAGTGTGTTATGCAGGTTTAATAGGCGTGCCCGAGACAGTTTTATGCTTTTCTTTTGCACAACTAGTGACATGTGTGATCATCTTGTCTATGTTGCTGACCTTCTTTGTTTTGCAGCCTTTATTTCATCATTATCATTTAGTTAATTTGCATATTTTCTTTTTGTTTGTAGATATCAAGTTGTTTATCTATGGATGGTCTCTTCTTTATAACTTAATATCTTTATTGAGGACCAAAACATCACTTAATGCAGCTTGGTTTAGTTGTTCAGAGACTCGCAATTGCTTGACTTGTTTTTAATGGTTTATCACATGATACATTCAGTTAAAAGGCAAGAAGTTAAGAAGAAGTTAAAGTATTTGTGATTAGTCTTTCTTTTAGATAGATTTACTTTAGTTTCAACATTTCTTAGTTGTTATTTGACATAGATTTCATTTACATTTCCTTGCAGCAACAGAGGCACTGGGCCAATGTCATTAGTCTTTTATTTAATGCCTTTACTTTCCTTTAAGCATTGATTTCATTTCAAGTTTTCTTGTAGAGTACTTTTAAGTTGTAAAAAGCACATCACATCTCACACACTTCACTCACTTGATTTTGAGTTTTAAGAAGCACATCACAATCTCACACACTTCACTCACTTTATTTCGTCACACCACATTAAGAGAGATATACTTAAAAACAACCCTAAAAAGTTAAAAACGACAAAAGCTCAAGAAATAGTTGCCTAAGTACATACAGTACACCTCACTTCACCAGCTTACGAGCCCCGGGTTGACATTTAAAAGTTGCAATTTAGACATCACTAAATTGACCAAACATTTTTGGCGCCGTTGCCGGGGAAGTGAAATTAGGTAGCCAATTTCTAAAAAAAAAATATAAAATAAAAATTCCAAGAAAAGGGAAATTAATAACCTCTCAAAGTATGCCTCTCCTCTTGCACTTTAGTGTTTTTGGAGGATAGAAAAGAGAAAAAGGTTATTGGTTTAATAGTTTCTTGAGTATGCTCTCTTCTTGCACCTAGAGTGATCTGGAAGATCAGAAAAAGAATTATTACCCTAACTTGAAGAAAAAATAAAAATGATATGCATAGAGCAAGAGATTCTAGGGGAAGGTTTTTAGCTGGAGCCAAAAGTTCGATTTTCACAACTCCATCCACTTCAAGAAATAGGTAAGAGACACCTTCATCATCTCCAACTCATACTCCTAGCTCTAGGATTCCTGGAATTCAAGAGGCAGTAGTTAACTCTCCCATACCATCCATTGAATCCGAAGGAGATTCTTTCCTTTCTTCTATAGGGAGACAGATTGTAATTGAAGAAATAGAATCACCTGAGGAAGAAGGATAAATTCCTCCTCATTCACCCTTGGTAGAGGAACCAGAGAACTTTCAGGTCTCTGAAGAAACTACCATGGCAGAAGAAATAGAAACCGGACTTGGAGGAGGTAGAGGTAGAGGTAGAGGTGGAGGAGGAAATAATGGAGGAGGTAGAGGTAACAATGGAGGAAATAGGAATGGAGACAATTCATTTGGATTT